>CM049594.1:6154511-6434154 GCA_026979955.1 Megalurothrips usitatus | reverse complement strand
CCCCGGCGGCGGCGGCGGCGGCGGGCCGCGTCGGAAAGTAGGGCAGTGAAGCGCGGCCCGGTGTCCAGCCGCGACGGCAGATAGGCGGCAGTCCAGGACGCGGGGCGGGCGGTGTAGGTAGGCACTCGTGGCCGCGGCCCCCCCAGGCACGGCCGGCACGGCCGGCACAGCCATCGCGGCGCGGGCTGGCAGCTGCCCCCGGACCCCCTACGGCGTGATGTAGGTGGCATTTGAGGACCCGAGACGCGACTCGGAGATAAATCAGCTACCGTGCGCGCGTGGTAACTGCCGGCTCCTGTGCGCCGGAACCAGTTGTTGTTACGCGTGCGATACAATAGCGAGCGGCACACTTTGCTTTATGGCCGTACGTTCCGAATTCGGCAAATTCTCGTTTTGTATGTTATTTTACATTATTTGCCTCCTGGTGAATTGAATGTGAAAGGGACGTCGACGGCGAGCGGACTTGCCTAATCCTAACGGGTCGGTCGTCCGCGCACGTCAGACTGGCCGCGGAAACAAGCAGCATATCGTTCCATTCGCGGGACGACCGCACTCGACAAAGAGGGGGGGGGGGGGGGTCCCATATCACCTATTTGGTGTAATTGGGCTCCGGGCCGCAAGTGAGACCCTTCTCTGCGGAGCGGGGAGAATACTATTGACAACCGTCCGAGGAAAGTTCACCATTAGAGGCTGCGTCCGAGGTGCGTTCTCGCCTCCGCCGCCGCCCCGCGCCGCAGCGTTTGGGAAAGGTGTGCGCGGAACTTTCGGAGGCGGGCGCGCCCGGATCTTGTTTCATGTCCCGGGCCTCGCCACAGACGAGGGGGATCGCATTTCGCAAATCGGTCTTTGATTGCGAATTAGAAAGAGAGGAGCGTGCGGTGCCGGCCGTGTGTGTGTGTTTGTTTGGCCCGTACGGCGACGGCCAGCGCTGCGTGTCCCAGTGTGCCGACGATGTGCGTGCACTGGTGCAGAGCGCACTAGCCAACTTATGATATCATTTGTCCGTGACTGCAACGCGAAAAAAATGGAAGGCAAATATTACGTTATGTGTCGGAGGCTGTTGTGCTGGCGTTATTCTCACATGCTCGTGTTAGTCGTGTTATTCGCAGGTCGTTCAGCAACCGGGTTATATTTTGAACGTTTGCATCTGGGCGCGGTAGAGAGGCTGTAATCACAATCCATAAACACGTTTGGAGGGCCCACACGACGGTTGATCATAAATTCAAGTTTTATCCTTTTTTTTCCCTGCTCCTGTTCGATGAAGCGTACAACCTCGTGGAATACAATGTCATGAGCCATGAGAATGGCTGTGCTCAACCCTCTCATCAGAGGAGTGCCTTCCCCCCCCCCCCTCTCAAAAATGCAGGTCAAATTTGCGTGGAAACAGGCGTAAAACGGGCGTTGGCCATTTTGACAGGTACTCGTTTCCATGGCCGGAAATATTGATTACGCGTCCCGTTTTGACGTCCCGGACTAATTTATCGTGGACATTATTAATTCGATGTCCGTATTTGTGATTGGCGTGCTGGGCTGCGCTGGCATCGCCCCCTGCCTCGGCCCCTCTTGGTGTTTCGATAATAAACGCACTCAAATTCAATCCCTCTTTAGTCAGGTGTGCCAACATGATTTATTCGCAGGCCGCGAGGAGGTGACATTAACGCGTGCGAAATGCTTTTGGCCAGACTGTAATCATAATGGGGCGCTGTGCAAGGAATTAACCATGCAATCCAAAATGGCAATTCTAAATGCGAAAAAAAAATACATCTGTAAGTTGGGGGGAAAATGAATAATACCTGGGCGAAAGGTGTATATACATATACTATACGCCGGGGCCATATCGTAATTTCTATGCCGGCCAGACGTGTCGAAGGCAGATTGATTTGGTGGTCAGCATGAGTGGTGGACGACTGATGGAGTGAGAGGTCGGCGGAGAGGGCGAAACAAAACACAAAAGGGAGTCTGGGGGGGGGGGGGGGGGGGAGAGGGGGGTGGAAGGGGAGGGAGGGGGAGCGTCGAGGCGATCGGGACGGAGCCAGACTGCCGTAGCCGCAGGCCGGGCGGCGCTCAGGTACGCCGGGGGAAGGCTCGGCCCGCGCAGCCCGCCACAAATAAAATCCGGTAGCCGGCCGGCCCCTGCCGCCCCGCCCCGAGTGGTCCCCGGCAGGTCCGGCCACGGCCCGGCCACGGTCCGGCCCGGCGCCGCCGCCGCTCGCTGCCCGTACTACGGTGGCCGTGGCGTGGCGTGGCGCGTCGTGGCGCCCGAGCGATCAGTGGCTTCCCGCCAAATCCTGCCGCGCCGGGTCTGCGTTTGAAAACCGGCGGGGCCTCGAAAATGAGTGTGGCCCCGTCGGCTGCGGCGGCGCGCTGCGCGGCGGTTGACAGGCAGCGAGGCGACGAGGCACGCCGAAGGGACCGTCAGGGACCGTCAGGGAGCGCCGGGGACCGTCCTCCCGCTGCGGACGGGGTAAAATCGAGTCCCAGCGCAGTGCTCTGTTCCTCGTCCTGCGTTGTGGCAGCAGTTCAGCGTGAAGCCACCACGACAGAAAACACACTGCACGAAAACATGGCAGCAGCGTCAAAAGGGGCGCGCCAGAGCTGAGCGGCGATATGCGTCGCCTTTCCGGCCGCCGCCGCCCGCTCGAACAGACCGCCACGGCCGCGCGGCTTCGGGGGCGGGAGAGTGGGGCCGTTTCAAAAGCGGGGACCGGGCCGCTCAAAAACGGCGCGCCGAGTCCAAACTCCGCGCGCTTCTGGTTCTCCCTGATAAGCGCCTATCTTAGGGCGGCGTTGTTGTTTTTGTTGTTGGTGCTGCCGCCGCCGCTGCTGCTGCTGCTAGGACACTAAGCGCGGCTGCTGGCTGGCGTTTACTTGCGCAATCGTGTCGTGACCCCGGCGGCCGTCGATGTGCCGTTGTGTGGGGAAACGGGGTCAGCGGTCGCGAAAAGTGCCCGTGTAAAGGGCGCGCGGGCAGGGCGGGCGGCGGCCCAGAGCGGGGCCGCAGAGAGGGGCCCTGCGGTACGCGGCGGACCCCTGCAGGCCGCGCTTCCGACGGCGGCAGCGGCGGCGGCAGCGGCGGGCACGTCCGTAGTATCAGCGCGGCGCGGACGGCGCGGCCTTGGAGGTGCCGACTCGGCGGAACCGCCTCGCCGCTGCCGCTGCCGTCGCCGCCGCCGTGGCGACGACGTCTGACTCGGCTCGAAAAAAGCGCGGGAAGAGAGTTGTTTGTGAATAAGACGGTGGTGGTGGTATGGTGGTCGGCGCGCGGCGGCCGGCACCCGGCGAGGACTCGCGGCCGCGTGGGTCGCGCGCCCGGCACGGTGTAACAGGGCCCGAGAGAAGTAAAGGGCCGATAGGCCGGCGATAAGTCATACGCACACACCACCTATCTGGCCGCGGCGAGCGCGTGCGCGTGTGTGGGAGTGTGTGTGGGAGTGTGTGTACAACGTCTCGCTCGAGGATTTTTATTTTTCGCCTCCTCGGAATGCGTTCCCCGCGACACGCATCAGTGCGAGCCTTGCTGCGAGGGTATGCGGGGCCGTGCGATATTGATTCGTGAGCTCACGGAAGTGGCGGGCCCCCAAGTCGTGTGTAGCGCGCCGGACACGGTGCGGGGCCCTCATCTCATAGTACTTCCCTCGGAACCACCACGGCAGCGGCAGCGGACGCGCTGCGATAAAATATTCTGGAAAAAGAGGAGCAGCAGGGCGATATGTGATATCGCCGCCGACAACACTGTCTGCCGGCGGCGGCATCGCGCCCTGATTAGGGAAATTAAAAGCCCGACCCGCGGGGCGGCCGTACTGGCGGCGGCTGCGGCGGCAGAGGCCCTTTGCGGGGAGACAATGTCGTCGGAGCGGAGCGAGAGAGAGAGAGAGAGAGAGAGAGAGAGAGAGAGAGAGAGGCCCCGCCCTCGGCGTGCGTGGGGCCACACCACACGCGTTGCAACATTGTTGTGAGGCCCCGTGGCCTAGAAGACACTTTATCTACGATAGCGCCGGAAGAGCGGCCCCGCGTCCCGCTGATAGAGGCGTGCGGGCCGACGGGCCGCGCACGGCACGGCCCGGAGACGCGGCCGCAGGCCTACTACTGCTGGCGGCCATTTAAAGCGCCGGCCCCGCCGCCGGGCTGTGGGCTCTTTAATCCACCAGAGTAGGGCACTTTGATTGCATGCTCTTTGTTTTTCCGCAGAGCAAAAGGGAGGGGGGCTATGTGCCAAATAAGCGGGCATGCAACTGATTGGAGCGCTCTGTTCAGCCCGGCGCGGCCGCCGCCCAGACTGGCACTGGCACCGGGACGCGAAACTCTGGAGCAAACACGACGGCGTACAGCAGGCCCGGTGAATATCGGCGCGGTGAGCGGCGCGTCGTTCTCAGAAGGACGCCGGGGGGAGCCGCCGAGGACCCAGTGACCTCGATAGCGGCGTGCCGAACGTAGTACAACGCGGCGCCTCTTCTAGGACCACACACAGACACGCGGCACACGGCAAACAGCGGGAGTAATTCACAAGTCTATTAACGGACGGCCGCCGGGGGTGAGCGAGAGCGGGCGGGCGGGGGGGAGGGCGGGGCCGGGAGAGACCTTGACTTGAAATGAAAGTCAAAGTAAGTCAACCGCTCCCCTCCGCCGTCCGCCGCCGCCGCCGCCGCGTCTGGCATGCGCCGCGTCGATTCGCCGCGCAGCGTGTCGCGAAAATTTACATGTGCGACGACGGCGACGGCATTGACATCCAGAGGACGCGGCGGGGCGCGCCGGCGCCTGCAGAACCCCCCGCGGCGACCGGGCCGCGGCCGGCAGGTGCGCGCGCAACACTCGACTTCTCAACTCGGCTGTCTGCTTCGAGATCGCGACCAGCAGAGGCTGGCTGTTGCCGCCGGTCCAGGGCGGTGGACGTGTGGACGGTTGGATGTCGGCCCGACGCGGGAAAAAACTTTGGGCCGCGGCCCCCGGCGGCCCCCGGCGGCCCCCACCCCCTCCATGCTGCCCGCGCCCGGCTGGCTCGTGGTCACTGACAAGGTGTGTACCCGAACGCAACATTGTAGGGCGGTGCCGGCAGTGGCGACGTGCCGGGTGCAGGGTCCCCGAGGCCGAGGAGGCCCGGGTGCTAATGAATGGCGGTGTCAAGTAGTGCAGCCCGGTGCCGGCGGGGCCCGGCGGAGCCCGGCGCGCCTCTCGGTGATAATGGTGGTAATGCAGGAGGCGGTGCCGGCCGCGCCCCCGCGCCGCGCCGCCCGCCGCTGCCCTACATCGGCGTCGACGGCACCCTCGGCGTCCTCCGCGACCCGCGTGCCCCCCCGTTTGAAAGCCCTGCCGTGCGAGTCTGGCGGGTAGCTTCAAGTGCCCCAGCCCGGCCGCTCTCGTCTCCCCCGGGCCGTTTTGCCGGCACGACCTCCTCCCCTGCCTCCGCTTTACCGCCACCCGCTGCCACCGCCTGTCCGCAGTCCGGCCGCTCGCCGCCAGGGCGCAGCACCCGGCAGCGACCGCAGCGCCCGCGCAGCGGCGGGCCGGCGAACCACACGCCGTGGCGGGCTGGCGGGCGCCGTTCAAATGCCGGTGGACGCGGTCGGAGCATGCCGTGGCAGTCCGAAGGGCCGCATCACCGCCACGCCATCCGGGATTTCTTCCAAAACTTCAGGGTGAGCTGGGTAAATTTTGGAGGGATCCAGCAGTGGTAACCCGGGGCAATCGCGCTGGCAAAACCAGGGTAACCCGGTCCGGAGAGCACGGCTTTTGCCACGCCGTCGGTCCCCCCTTTGCGGCTCGCGGCTCGCGGCCCTCCGTCACGGGCGGATGAGCGGGGTCCCGGCGGTGTCCCGGCGGGGTCCGAAGGCATTGCGACAGTGAGACATCTCTGCAGCTGCTGTCCGGCCGCGGGGTACGCGCCGGTCAGTCACTGACCACCCGAGGCAGCGGCGGCAGCGGCTCGTAGATAAATAAAGTGGATCACCCATTATCGCGCTGGGTTCGGCCGTGCCCCACGCCGAGGGTGACCTGCTCCCATTGTGGTCGCCGCGGCGTGTTGTCTGTCCGCGGCCATCCTCGGAGCCGCGCCTAAGCCGCCATTGTCGCCCGAATTGGTCCCGAATGGCCCCGCGCGTCGCCCGGCCAATTTTTGGCGACCCCCCGCCGTGTGGAGGACATAGTAAGAGGCCATGGTGTGGAGTGCGATCCGACGGCGGCGGACGCGGCGTCCCTGAAATTTGTGCGAAACCTTGTGTAGTACAAGCATTGCGGCTGCTGTGGGAAACGAAACCCGCGAGGCAAGGCGAAACAAGGAGAGCGCGGCGTGTTTCATTACTCGTGTTCCGAACGGCCGCCCGTTTATAATATTGAACGGTTTGGGAGTAATATCGGGTCCCGGGGCGTATAGCGCAGCGTTTAAAAGTGGAGAAAGAGTAAATGGGAGAGGCCGAGGCGGCGGCCGCATCTGATGATGAATGCTCCCTCGTTTGTCAGACCCCCTCCTGAGGTGATCTGCCCGGGGCCGGGCGGCGGAGGTCATCACGGGCCGGGCGGTGGGGGGAGAGGTGCCCGCCGGGGACCCGCCGGGGACCCGCCGGGGAGATACCGAGGGGTCAGAGGCTCGCTCTCTCTCTCTCGATGCGACCCTTCCCCGCGCCGCCACACTTGGAGAGACAATATGGCTCATCACCAGCGTCATTGTGAGCGGCCGAACGGCGCGCACCGATGCAACGCCGCGTCAGAGGGGGGCTCGGTCTCCGCGGCCACCCCGCGGCCGGCTGTGCGCACGGCCGCTGACCACGTCCCGGCGCGGCCCTCGCAGCCGACGCCAAGGGGGCCGCTGTCCTGAAGCAGGGCTGGTGTGGCGAGGAGGTGTTGGCTGCCCAGCCCCGAAGAAAACCATTCCGCAAACACGGGAAAAAAGGGCGTGACGGTGGATGTGCAGCGCGGCTCGCGTGCGGCTCGAGGCGGTGTCACCGGCGCGGCAGTGCGGGATACGCCGTCTGCATTTGATGCGGCGGGATCAGGTATGCAGAGTGCTGACCAGTACTCATTAGGGCCGACCCGTTCTCATTAGCAGCCAGTGGAGGTTCCCTGCAGGGCACACGGCGAGGCGTGGCGTGGCGGGGCGGGCGGGCCCCACGCCGCCGCCGCCTCCGCCGCCTCGGCGGGCCCCCACCCCGCACGGCGCAGACCCGGCCCCCGTAGGCCCCCGTAGGAGGCCCGCGGGGTCGCGGCCTCTCCCGGGGCAAAAGCCGACAAAGGGATGCCGACAGGGACGCCATCTTTAAAAGGCTGCCGCGCCGCCGCCTGCGCACGAGGGCGTAGGGACGGTCCGGCGGGCCGTGCTGCGGGATCGACAGGACCCCAGCCGAGCCCTCACGAGGGCCGCAGCAGCCACAGGCAGTCGGCGGCCGCCAGCCAGCGGGCCCCGCCGCCGGCCCTGCTGCCGCTGCGGACACGTCATTCCTCAAAGGGGTCGGCGGCGTCACCGGGGAGGAATGCAGACGCGAGCGCGTTGTATGGGAAATCCGCCACTCCTGTGGATATTCCGCCCCTGACGTCGGGGCGGATCTGTTGCGCGGCCGCACCGCGGTACTTCTTAGAGTACATCAAGCACGCGGGCGTCTGGGACGGAGACGCGGGCCTCGGCCTCGGCGGTCGGTGGGAACGGGCGGCCGGGCTGCTAGACTGACCAGCGCACTAATACTATAATAGTCCGGGCCCCGCCGCTAACCCGCACGGCGCCACGGGGTGGGGACGGGGCCGCCGCCGGGACCCTCCGGACCCCCAGACCAGACCAGACCAGACGGACTGTTGTGTTGTAGTATCGTAAATTACAAAGGTGAAGCTCCAATTACAGAAAATCTCGTGCACGGCGCCGTGAACGCCGTGCCGCGCACTACACACCCCTCCGATTACGACGACGCTGGTTGTTTGAGTATTGTTCTATCGTTACCATTTTCAGCCACCCGAAAGTGCAGCAGTAACGAGAGGGGAGGCGTGCTCCACAGACCGTAGACTCTCCCGGGCGCGGACACCGGAGTTGTGCGCCGTTTTCTTGGATTCGTGACCCGTCGGTCGTTTACTCCCAATTATTATGACCCAGCGCCGCAGCGGTGGCGTAACAGACGTCGCTATCAGCGAACGCTTCATGCGCGCCGCGCACTTACTACTCTCGCTTCATGTCGCTCGCCGCGGCGGCCCCGGTCTTCCGGCTGACACTGCTACACACTGCCTCTCGTCCACAGCGGCCCCGACCATTTGTCGAACCCGCATATGAGGCTCTATCTTTTCCGCGTGCCGTCCTCTGTCATTTCCTCACTCGTATAGTGTTTTACGTCGACCCCTTTTGAACGAACGGTGCACGTACGACCGACGCTCCAGATAGCCTAACCGTCTCGTGAGCGCGCAGGAAGAGTATGCGTGCGTGTTATTTGAAAGAAATTCTGCCCCGCTGCTCCCGCGCGACCCTCAATAATAAACAATAAACGGCGGCTGCGCGAGGCGCGTTGCGGACCACAGCCACGCATTTTCGCCCCCTCTTCTCTTGGGGCGACGCCGCCGACGCCCCGGCCGGACGCGCGGCGGTATCTGTCATCACCTAATAAGACCCGAAGGCCCGCCGTGTGGTCGCGATGGATTTATGGGCGCACCCAACCGCCGCCACCGCCACACACGCACACACACTCACGGCAACTCGACAATATTCGCGAGTCCGGCCGGCAACAAAAAAAAAAGCAGGAAAAGAGGAGGCGACGGGAGAGAATTAAACGAACAGGTGTAAGTATGTGTGTGTGTGTGTGTGTGTGTGTGTGTGTGTGTGTGTGTGTGCGAATTCCGGATCAAAATCGGTGCATTCCCGTCTGCCGGGCAGTGTATTTCGGGCGAGAGTGCGTTTCGCGGCTGCAGTTAGCGGGCCCGGCTGTCGTTTTCGCACCTCCTTCGGTACGAGATGGCCGTGAGGCGTGATCGATGGGTGTGCGGTGCGTCGTGGCGGGCTGCGGGCGGCGGCCGGCGGCCGTCATCAACGCCGTCAGGGAGTCTCGCACTCCGGTCTCACTCGGCACTCTCTATAAAACGCGGAACGGCGGCTCTCTCTTCTCGTCAATTCTGTGCGAGAAAATCAGAATGGGAAGGGAAATGAGTCGTATTCATAGAAGGTAAAAAGAAGCAAAAGTCGTAGAAATCCTGGTTTTAGAAAAAAAATTCTGGCACGGCCTTTGAAAATGAGCTCAGGGGCGTCTCCCTCTCTCTCCCTCTCCTCTCTCTCTCTCTCTCTCTCTCTCTCTCTCTCTCTCTCTCTCTCTCGGCGATGACGCCGCTCCCTGAAGGTGTGAAAGACAATTACGGTGGCGACAGCCACGATGGACTTACGGTCCGCCATAAACCAGGAAGACAAACATCGACGCGGCCGCAAATATTTTACAGCCTTATGTAGCCTCTCTTTAAAAACAACGTGGAAGAGAAATCCTTCACGGTATTATAGCAGATGACACCCTCTAGAAGGTTAGGTTAGGTACAGTGCAGTAGGATGTGCCGGTTGTCTATGGGCAAAAGTTACGGACAAAATTACGGACAAAAGTGCCGAGTGTAGCAGGAGATTCTTGTAGTGTTGATCGGCGAGTCCGCGTCATTTTCGACCTGATTTTCGATTGCAATAATAGATCGCAAGCTCCGGTCACCTCTTCGCAGCGCCCCCTCCGCATGTGCGTGCGCCGGTACGGACCGTACGCGGGTTGTTTGCGAGCGCGGCACTCTGCGACGCCCCGCGGCCGGGTCGTCGCCGAGACGTCGTTTGCGACCTGATGATTATCGATTCGCCGCGTGCGATAGGATCGGGACGGCTAATCCGCGGCGGCTGAGGGGGCGGAGGGGGCGGAGGGGGCGTCGTCGGCGTCGTCGGCAGGCCGACGGCGGCTATGTGAATTACCATACCCGCGCCGTCACGAAGCCCTGCAGTGCGGAGCACGACGGCGAGGGGCCGACGGCGGCCTCGGGCGGCTCAGACTCCCCCTCGCGGCCTCGGCCGCACGACGAGCTCGATGTGCTTGCCGAGGCCTCGCGCGCCGTCGACGTCGGCGGCGGCGTCCCCCGGGCACTTGCCTCCCCGGGGCCCTCTGCCGTTTCCTGCAGGCCCCTTACGGACGCCCCCTCCGGTTTGCAAGTTGCAGCGCAGCAGGCTCCGAGACTGCACCGGGGCCGGGCGGTTTCGCAGCGGCCTGAGGGGGCCAGGGCAGGGCGGGAGAGAGGAGGAGGGGGGGGGGGGGGGGGTCGAGGAGGAAGGGCCCCCGAAGGTCGCTGCACCCTGCTGCACTCGGGCTGCTGCTATGCTGCTGCAGTTTGCTTTGCTTTTGCTGCAGTGCTTGCGGGCTCGCTTGCACTCCTCCCCAGCATGACGTGGTCGCAGCGCGGCGCAGCCCAGCGCAGCAGCGCCGAGTGCAACAAGATCAAGACGCGACCGGCAGGGCGAGCCGGGTAGGGCCGGGGTCCAGTCCGGCCAGCCAGGGCCTCCGCCGCGCCGCCGCGCCCGCCGCGCCCCGCCCCGCGCTGCATCCTGCATGCGATGCCCTGCCCACCGCCGCGCAAATCGATCGTGCGCCGATACCCTGCAGCGGCACAGCGCTGTCCGCGGCCCCCGCGGCCCCCGCGGCAGAGAGTGGCCCGGCAGGTCCGGCGCGCCCCGGCTGCGGCAGCAGCAGCGTCCTGCTGAGTTACAGTTCCTGTAGAGACCTTGTGGGCCTTCGCGGCCTTCCGTGGTCGCTGCGTGCAGCCGACTGCAAGGGCATACCACCGCGGTGCAGAAACGCAAAGCCAGCACCCCAAACATGTCACCCGCCGCGCCGCCGGCCCGCCGCGCCACTGCCCCGCGCTGCATCCTGCATGCGATGCCCTGCCCACCGCCGCGCAAATCGATCGTGCGCCGATACCCTGCAGCGGCACAGCGCTGTCCGCGGCCCCCGCGGCCCCGCGGCAGAGAGTGGCCGGCGAGGTCCGGCGCGCCCCCGGCTGCGGGGCAGCAGCAGCGTCCTGCTGAGTTACAGTTTGCCTGTAGAGACCTTGTGGGCCTTCGCGGCCTTCCGTGGTCGCTGCATGCAGCCGACTGCAAGGGCACACCACCGCGGTGCAGAAACGCAAAGCCAGCACCCCAAACATGTCACCCCGAGAAAAGAAATTCTCCGCGGCAATTTCTTCAAAACTGTCGAGGCTGGAAACCCTGGACACTTCTCGCACATATTATTATTTCGCCGCTGAATGGCACCGGCGGGCTGCTAGGAGCTGCCTGCGGTGTGTACACGGGGAGGGCCCGCGGCCGGCTGTCCCCGCGGAACGAGGCCATTCGGTGCGAAAAACGTGTCGCGGCGGAGCGGGGAGGCGTCGCCGTTCGCATCTGCTGATAAGGCGGGCAGACTGCGTGTCGCGGCTGTGTACGTCGAGTGTGCGACTCGCCGACGCAGCCGCAGCCGCCGCCGCCGCCGCCACCGCCGGGGCTGGGGCCGCCTGCCGGCCGCCGGGTAGGCCGCCGAGCGCGCGGGTGTGCGGCGGTGCTGCCTACCCCGCCAGGCGCTCCCCGCAGAGGGCGGCCAGCCCGGCCGGATATACGTGACCAGGCGTGAGGCCTGCCGCAGAGCCGGCGGCGGGAGCCGGCGGAGCCAGCGGAGGCGAAAGGAAGGAATCGATCAGGTGCGGCCGTAATGGAAACCAAACAAGAAACGGAGTGAAATACCAATAGTGATATCCATCAAAACGCAGGGCGGAGACTCTCTCTCTCTCTCTCTCTCTCTCTCTCTCTCTCTCTCTCTCTCTCTCTCTTACTCCCCGCCCCCTTTTCCTGACCGCAAAGACCGCCCCCTCTCTCTCTCGCTCTCTCTCTCTCTCTCTCTCCCGGCGTGGCCACGACGGCACCTGTACACGGCGCGAGAGGGCGCACAACAAAACCAGTACGCGCCGCCGCCGCCAGGGGGAGTAGTACTTACGTCGTGCAGCGCGAAATCGCCTTCACATAACCGGGCGTGAGTTGTGCCGGGCCGCGCCGGGCCGCGCCGGGCCTGCCGTACGCGCGGTCGCTATGGAGACCAAGTCGTCTCTCTCCTCCTCCCGCGTGCCGGGCCTGACCTTGCAGCCCTTGCTGCGGCACACACAAGTGCAGGCGGCGGGGCGCGGCGGCGGTGGCGGTTAGGTGGCCGTGGCGGCGCGGCACGCGGGGCACTGCGCGAGTGATGCTATCGTTATAAAGCGAGTATTGAGAGACATCTGTCGTTGATACTGTCGGATTCGCCATCACCGACCTGTCAATCAAATAGACAGCAGAGACGAGCGGCGTCGTCCCCCCCCCCCCCCATACTCTGCGGGGCTCGATGGACCCCCATCTCATACATTTTAAAGTCCCTCCTGGGTACATCTGACCTCAGAACCCCCCCCCCCCCCCCCAACACCCCAGCACAACCACCTCCCCCCGCTTCTTCTCTCTCTGACTCTCTCTTGCACACACACATATTGTCGTTTTATTTTCCCAACAGAAAGTCTTGTCGCGCGAAAGCTCGCCGTGGAATTCAGTGCATTTCGGCGCAATGCGATGCACGTGATGCAGTCCCCGCCCGTAAAGCGTTTGCAGCAGGCGCTCTCCGTAACACTCCCCTCCTCTCTCTCTCTTCTCTTTCTGTCTGTCTGTATCTCTCTCTCCCTGCCCCCCCCCCCCCCTCTCCCCCTCCCAGTTCACCGGCAATTGGCGAGGGCGAAAGTCGTGCAAGAGATGTCACTGCCTGCCGATTGAAATTTTTTAAAATAAAATCGTGCCCGCCCATTGCGACGAGTTATTTCAAAATCACCGCAGTCATGTAAGTGTAATTTCTTTCTAGAAATATTATTATACCATAAGTGCTTGAGAGAGCCTTGACATTTCCCCGCCCCCGCGAAAATGTTTTGTTGCAGGGTGGCTTTGGGGCCGGTGTCTCCTTGCAGCGGCGACGGTGTGCGCTTGCGGGGCTTGCGATGCACTCCCCGGATTGGCAATGCGACCTCGTTCGGCCCACTGCGCCAGACTGCACCGTTACGGCCGGCCCGGCCCCCCCGCCGGGGCCGCCCGCCCGCCGCCGGCCCGGGCTGCCGCCTGCTGCCGCCTGCTGCCGCCGCAAGCGCTGTCTGCCTCACCGGCCGGGTCTCCTTGTCAACGCCTCGCCTTTTGCGATACACACAGCAAAAGGGAGAGAAAGTGGCGGGGCATCGGCGGCGCGAAAGTGTGACAGAAACGTTGGTGAGGCGCGCGCGCCGCCGCCCGACAGCGGCCGCGTAGGCAACCCAAGTGCACCGGCGTGGCTAGCGTGGGTGCCTGTCCGTCGGGGCCACAGACAAACTGTCTCTGTCAGCCGACCCGCCGCCGCCGCCGCCGCCAGCCGCGCGCGCCGTCGTCGTCGGTTCCGCCGCGGTTCGCGTTCACGTCCACCGACTCCGGTGCACATCCAGCACATCCTCGGGTCGGCCGGCCGCCGCCGCGCCACGCTACGCGGGGCATATGAATATGGATGGCACGGCGGCACGGACGGCGGCACGCCTGGCGGCGGCACGGCGGCGGCGGAGCGGGACGCGGAGACTCCACCGCGGCGGCCCCGGCCTGCGGTCCGGGTGCCGTACAGTACGAGCGCGTGCGGTGCCGTGTGCCGCCGAACCTCACCTCCACTCCGCCCGGGTAAATTATCGGCCCCCACGTTATCGAACATATTCCGGCCGTGCGGGCGGCAGCCGGCGAGGCGCGTCTGCCCCCGCGCCCAGCCAAGCGTCGCGACCGGGGCGTCGTCAGGGCGGCCGCGTCCCCCGCGAGCGAGGCGTCCGTCGCGCTCGGCGTTGATTGCGATCTTCCTCCCCGGTGGCGCGCCGCTTCCATCGGGGCGTTTCCAGATTCGTCACGGCCGAAGACGAAATCGCCGCGCACCCCACCTCCGCCGCCCGCCGGTTCCGGGCCGTGAAGACCGCGGAGTCATGGTGTGCCGGCGTGCGCCTCGGACCCCGTCGGGCCCCCCAGAGGAGCGTCCCTCCTGCCGGTCCCCGGGGTCGGCGGCGCCCTCGGGCGGCGGTGCGGCCGCGGTGCGCAGCGCTTGCGGAGCGTCGGAGCGTCGGAGCGCACCGCCGCCGCACGTCTGCCCGTTTGCAGCATGAATATGGATAAGCAGAGATTTCCCGTCTCTCTTCCCTGACTTGCCCGGCCAACGATGACGGTGGCAGCCGCGCGCCCCGCGCCGGCCGGGGAAGCGGCCGTCTCGGAGGGCGGCGGCGGGGGGCGTCAGAGAATCACGTGGCCGCCGCGCCGGACGTACCCCCGCGGCGGGCGTCTCGGACGTGCTGGTCGCGGGGACGGCGCTGGATATCATTTATTGCCGACCCCCGGCCGCCCCCGCCGTCACGGCCTGACCCCGCCCCGTTCCGCAGGGCTGCGCCGGGCCACGCGAGGCTCCGTAACCATGTGCCTTACAGGCCGGCGACACGGCGCGGCGCTTCCTCCCATCTGCCGCCGACCACCGCGACACCGCAGCGCTCTGACGTCCCTCCGCGTGGCTGTCCGGCCCAGCACGCCGCCGCCGCCCCCCCCCCCCCCCCGCGAAATTCGCACCGTCGACATCCCACACGGAGCCACACTGTGCAGTCGTGTTGTGCGAGGGTGGCGCTGGAGCAAAACTGTCGTCGGCGCGGGCCTGGGCTCCTCCCTCTGTGGACCCGCACAGGCTCGGTGGGTTCGACTCCCACGGACGGTTCCGAGTCGCCCTCGCGCTAGCACGTTTTCAAAATTTTCAAAAATAAGCATTTAAAAATTTTAAAAACGATTTTTTTTGTCGCTGTCTAACATAACCCCGTCCCCCCCCCCCCTCTCTCTCTCTCTCTCTGTCTCTTTCTCTCTCTCGCCGGTCGCCGCCATCCTGGGCTCATCGACATGGCCGCCCCGTCGCGCGTACGGGGGACACGCACGCCGCACGCCGCCGCACGCCGCACGCCGCACGCCGCCACACGCGGCCCGGCGGCAGCCGTCCGAGTATTGATTCCTGATGGCTCGACGGAAGTGCCGCCGGGGGCCTCGCGCCGAGGGGTGCTGGGCGCTTACGCGGGGCACGTGATGTGCCTGCTGGCCGACGGGACGGCCACATTGTGTCCGAGGGACGCGAGAGTGTAGGCCTTCATGGTCGGGTGTTCGCTGAGTGGACTGCCCCGAACGAAGACGAGCCTAGTCTTACTCGCGCCCCCTGCCACTTATAAATAAAAATAAATAAAGACTTGTGTGAGACAGACGGGAGTCGAACCCACGACCCGCTGCTAGCCGGCCGGCCCGCTAACCGGCGCGGCCACCAGACCACGATGTCGACTGACGCTATGGAGCGGACTCGATACTGCAGCAAAACTGTAGGTTTCTGAGTTCGGACTGTAGAATGACCGAGCTGACGTCGGCACACAGGCTGGACGGACGAGTGCCCGCTGGCCCGGCTCCAGCTCCCAGGCTGCCGCGGCGGGGGGCACTGGACTGCCGCGCTGCACCGGCCCTCATTTGGGCGTCTGGCTAGTGGCGCCCCGATCCCTTATTCATGAGCGCCGAGGGCTCCGAAGGGCCCCACGGCGCCGGGAGTGAGGGGAGGTGGAGGGGCATTAGTTTGTTTTAGCGTGGCGCCAGGGCAGGGATTTGGGAAAAGGTGCACGTCAGCCGCCGTGACGGGGATGCGTTCTAAGCAGGCGGTGGAGATGGGCCCCGCGGTCGGCGCCGGTCGTGCTGTCGGTCCTGTCCCCGGCAGCGCCGCCGCCGCCGCCGCCGCCGCCTCCCCGCGTGCCCCACTGAGCCGGGCCGGGACACGCGCGTCCAGTAGAGACGTCCCGGGGCCTCTTACGCATGCTTATGCACACAAAGTGGATGCGCCGTCGCCGTCTTCGTCACCGGCCTCGCACCGCGTCGTGGTGTTTGCCTCCATGGAGGCCGTTTTAAACTAGGCGGGCGGCCGCGCGGCGCGTGGGGGCCCCCGCGCGCCGCCGACGCGTGCGCCGCTTTCCGCTGCCGATAGCGCGATAGGGCGTTAGCTTTATCTCGTGCCTGACTGGAAATTGACTGGATCTGTGACTGCGGGAAGTGGCTGAACTGGTGTAGGCGTGCGCTGACTGGAATCGTTGAGGTGTAACCGTCTCGTCTCTGGCCCACCGCTTCTAGACAGTCCCGTGCAGTGCCGTGCACGCAGGGCCGCCGTCCGGGCCGAGGCCGTGAGAGCAACGAGGTGCGACAGGGCCCACAGGAACCATACACATGGGCCCACCACGGCGCACTGTTTGCGCCCGCGTACACACGGATGCACTGTGTGCCGTAGTATAAGTACAGCGTGTACAAGACCCAGTTCTCTCTCTCTCTCTCTCTGTCTCTCTCTCTCAGTCTCACTCTCACACACACACACACACACACACACTCTCTCTCTCTCTCTACAGATAAAAGGTCGTCGCCCTCATCGGCGACGCGATGCTCCGCCCGCGCCCGCGCTGCTGTTAGGGGCGTACACACACACACACACACACACACACACAGACGGCCGGCTCATGGCGGGCCGCGCGCAGCCTGTATGCATCTGCATATATGCAGATAGCGGGCCGTGACGTAACGCACGTGACGGCGCGGCCCGCCGGCTGCGCTCCGCTCATGACACTGCGGCGCCGCCCATGGCCGCCCATGGCTGTGGGTGCCTCACGGAGACGCCGGTTCCGCGAGGCCCGATTAGACTAGGCGGGCCGCGGCGTGTTAGTGCAGGCACGGCCCGACGAGCCAGCTGCCGCCGGCCGCCGCCGCCGCCGCCGCCCCATCAGGGGATTGTAATTTTAAATTCTGAAACACACAAAAAAATATATTTCCATTTAAAACTGGTGAGCCCAATATTTTTTGTTTCTTCATGAACTTTGTACCTCAGAACCCTATATACTCAATAGATCAATTTTAAAAAAATCTTTTCTTTTTTTTTGTTGATAATTTGGAACACTGCTGTGCGGCCGTTGAGGCCCGCCGCCTTGTAACTTTTCCGTAGCAGGCCTCGGCGGGGTCCATGGAGGGCCGGGCAGCCGCCGCCGGGCAGCCGCCGGGCCGAGGCCCAGCCTAGGGCACGGACATAATGGCATCACGATGATGCCTTTATGAGTACGTTCGGGCGCCCGCGGTTTATGCATTGTTTCCAGGACCATGTTCCGAGCCCCCGCCGTCGTCGTCGCCGCCGCCGTCCCCTTTGTTCCCGCCGGGGCTCCGCGAGATCGCGATCGAACTCGAACAATGCAAGCGAGTGTACGAGTCCGCTGCTGGAACTGCAGCACTCGCGGCGGCGGTGGCGGGGCGGCAGGCGGGGTGAGGAGGGGGGGGGGGGGAGACCTCCGCAGTTGGGACGGCGGCGACGGGCGCAAGAGCGGCGCGGTGCAGCTCGGAGGAGTATTCTGCGCGCTCCGCTGCTTTCGGGGCCGCCGTCGTGCACGCACCTCGCGGGGCCATTTCAGAACCCTCAGCAAGCACATCGCTTCCCCCCCCCCCCCCCCCGCTGTCTCTCTTGCACCGACACCAGGCATTACAGCGACCCCCGCGGGCAGCCACAAAGGGCCGAGCAGCGGCCGCGGGGCTGGGCTGGGCAGCCAGCGCCGCGCGCAAGGACAAACACGACGCAAAAAAGACACACGAGCAGAGAGAGAGAGAGAGAGAGAGAGAGAGGGGGGAGGAGGGGGGAGAGGGGCGTGGGCACACAGCAGACAACTCGTTTCCCCGGCCGGTACCGCAGCGCGGCTGCAGGGCTGCAGGGCTGCAGCACGGTGCACGCCGGCCCGGCCCCCGCCGGTCCACCTAATTGCACGCAGCTTTATGTGTGCCGCCTTTCCCCCCTTTTCCCGACCTGATTTCCGTCATGATATAATTGTCCGCGTCGGGGACGTCGGTCCGCCGGGGGGGCCTCGGGAGGGGGCCGCCGCCGGGGACCGTCCCGCAGCCGGGGGCGCCGCTGCTGGGGCCCCGAAGGTCCCGAAGGTTCTCACGGCGGCGGCCGCGCAGTGAACCGGAGCACCGCCGCACTGCCGCACCGCCGCACCTCGGTGACAGCGTCGACGTCGTCACCGGGGGCCGCCGGCAGCGAGGCAGCGCTGCAGCGCCGCACCCGAGTGACGGGTCCAATCTCGAGCGTACATGTGGCGAGCAGCCCGGGCCGACGGGCGGAGGCCTTTGTGGGAGAGTCCCCCGGACACGACGCGGCCGCGGCGGCCCCTGCCGCCCGTCACAACTTTTAACACGGAAATTTAAAGGAAAATTTAGGGGATAATATTTTCAAAAATTTCACAATTTAAAAAAAATCGTTTTTTTTTTTTATTTTTTATTTTTGAAAATTTTTATTATTTTTTTAAATTTTTGTTCTGAAAATTTTAGGACTGCAAACCCTACTTAGAGGACGTGTTCTCACACAGCCCGAGTCCACGAACGCCGCAGCCCGGGCGTCGACGTCCGTCGGGTAGGCCGCGTCCGTGCGTGCGAGTCGTGCGGGACGGCCTACCCAGCGCTCGCCAGGCGCTCGGCCGCGCGCTCTTCCTGTCCCCGAAGTGCCGTGCGCGCGGCCGTGTACGTTTCGAGTCAGTCGAACACGCCGCGACGGGCCACCCAGAGCTGCCTCCCGCCGCCTCCCGCTGCCGCCGGGGCCGCGGCCCGCCCGCCTCTAGGCCCTCCCGCTCTAGTTACGCCACCGCCTCGCTGCTTCCGGTGCACTGCAGAGGCAGGCAGGCTCCCGGGCGTCACGCGCGGTCCACATTAAAGTGTTCGTCACTCGTTGTTGGTCGTCCGCCTGGGTGCAGGGCGCGCTGTGCCCCGGACCGCGTGCCGCAAGGGCAGCGTGACACTCAAGGCGAGCCGTCGGCTGCGCTGCGAATTCCTAAATCGGCTTCAGTAAGCCACATGCACCCGCGCGCCGCTGGAGTCGAGAAGAGAGAGAGCGAGAGAGAGAGCGTGCGTGCATGCGTGCGTGTTTTCGTTGCGTATACCCCCTCTGGTCGTCAAACAGTAGCCGGTTGTTATCGCTGTTTACGTGGAAATAACCGGGACCTCATCGGGGGCCACCACTCGATGTGCCGAACCCGGAGGGCCTCCCCCCCCCCCCCCCCCTCTCTCTCTCTCTCTCTCTCACTCTTGCGTTCGCTCGAGATGCACACGCAACGCGTGTATATCTCCGTCTCAGTCGCACAACGTCTCGCAATGGGCCGGGCCAAAAGATTAAAAGGCCGGCCTGATGCAGCACGGCGTACGTTAGCGTGTGTACGGCCGTAACGTTCCCCCCCACTCCTCGCCGCGCGGCCGGCAGGCCGGCAGGGGCGCTATCTCACCCCACCCGATACACAGCGCAGCCCAGCGCAGCGCAGCGCAGCGGAGCCGGTTCAGTGACCACCGCCAAGGCCAGTGCAGCCGGGCTGCACCGTGACTGCAGCGGCGGCGGCCAGAGCGGGGCCTCCGCCGGCCGCGCTGCTGCTGCAGCGGGCCGCCCGCGGCTCTGCCAAGGGCTCTGCCATCGCTGCCTCACTCCGCCCCTGCCTGCCGCATCCAGAGACCGCCTTCATCTTGGACAATCATTATTACCGACAGGGAGTCGATGAGGACTGGCAGCGTCGAGGGCGTGCCAGTGCAGATGCACGGGGAGCACACCCGCTCTGCCGGCGCGGGTGCGCAGTGCGAGACTTGACACGACGGTGTTGAGTGCGGGCGCAAGAGACGCTCTGAGATGCCTTTGGGATATTTTTTTGAGAGTGTCGCTCCCCACCGAAGGGTCCCTGGGGCCTATGGTACTACGAGGTACTACGAGGACAAGGTGGTGCCTTAGCGCTGCGTCCCGCCCCGGACTGCAGCCCGATGGGTTGCCTACCCGCCGGGCGCGCACCGAGGGCCGAGGGGAGCCGTCCGTCGGCGGGGCGGCCCCCGACGACGGGCCGAACGGGGCGACCGGGCCGCGTGCACCTCGATGCTCGTCGTTTTGTGTTGTCCTAGGGTCCGGCCAGGCCTGGCCAGGTCTGGCCGCTCGGGGCATGATGAGGGGGCCGGGGGGCCCCCCGTGGGACTAGGGGCCCTGCTCGGAGCGGGGCCCGGAGCCCGGCGCGGCGGCCGCGTCCGAGGCAGCAGCCGCTCGACGGCCACCGGGCAGCCTTGCACGCGGCCACAGGGGCGCGCGGCGGCCAACGCGGACGCAGCCACCGCCCATTACCATAGGGAGACGCAGCCTCGGCCCTTGGGCCCTTCGCAGCCTAATTTACCTCATTTTTTTCCTACCCCGGCATCTCAGGGTGTGACGTCTGCTACACGCGGGAGTTATGTGTAGCAGAGGGGTATCCGAAGGACAATAATTGCCAAACGCTTTGAAAAAGGAGGGGGTTGCGTGTTTTGTATCGAGCGGAGAAAATGTCAATAAGACATGCTGGAAGTGCGGGGTTGAAAATCGAAACAGAGTCTCGCTCGCTGATTCCGTCTCCCGTCAGACGAGAGGAGCTCTGCGTTGCGCGGCTACTCAGGATGGCGACAGCCGTCGCTAATCACCAGCCAATGAGCCACGGCATTATTTGCTTATTACAGCCATTACGCACCGAGGCAAATTCGTATCATCTCGCGTCCGGCCGGCCCACAACCCCCCGTAACGACTCTGCGACTGTCATCCCACTTACACTCTCGAAAACACATCTCGGCTTTGGGAGTCGTGTGGCAGGATGACGTAGGGCCGTCCCTGCTTGCCGGTGCCTCCTCCGCGCCGTGCTGCCCTGACGCGTCGATTACAGGCTGCCTCAAGCGAATCATGTGTAAATAACCCCCAACCTGCCAATGATTATATTCGCTTCCGAAAAAAAAGGGCACGGGAAATCGGAGGGAGATTTTCTCGAGGTGAGTGCGCGCGACAAGATGGGTGACAGATGATCGTCAGAGGTAAAAAGATGAGGGGGAGGGGGGGGGGGGGGGGGGCGGGATTGGGCGATCACCGCAGAGGAGACAGTAATCACACGTTTAGCGGAATTTAAGCGGTGTTTAGCGTCTCTCCGGCGGTACGGCAACACAACCGCACACAACAGACGGGCAGGCCAGGCCGACACACGCGCGGGACGGGCGGGAGACTTCTTGCATGACAATTACAAGCGTTTAGGCCCCGGCCTTTGTTGCCGGCCGGCAGAGGGAGGAGGCGGGAGGCGGTCGACAAATAACACAATCGCTTCTCTCCGCCCGGTAAGTCACGCTCGCGGTATGTACTCTCACGTAATTTATTCCGGAAGTGACAAACGAACCGTAATTGTTTGTACAACGACACACAAGGAGGGCCTCGATCGAGAGAGAGAGAGAGAGAGAGAGAGAGAGAGAGAGAGAGACGCCAAAGAGGGCGCATCGAGACGCATCCAAGGACGCAGCCAGAGTGTCCTGAGATCAGATGAGTTTGTTCAGCCTCACTGTAAAAATATTTTTCGTCACTTTACAAAAAATCTCCTCTTAAATTTTGTTCAAGAATTTTTCGTCACACATATGTTTCTGACGAAAAATCGTCACAAAAATACAATTGTATATGGGAATGATAGAAAATCATTTTTCAAAACGTTTAGCCTAGAAGTGACGAAAATTTTGCCACCTAAATATTTCGTTACGTGTCGGCTGTCTACATGAGGCGCCGACGTCGAATTTGGAATCCGTTACTGGCACGTTCGGCCAGTGCAAACAATGGCCCTCTAATTTAAGAGAGCTCTCTGCTGTGGGGGCCGGCTCTGTTTGCATTGACTGGCGAGAAGGTGTGTTGTACTTGGCACCTCAAGCAACACCTTTCCGAGCTTCGCCAGGACCCCCCGCTTGTACACACTGCCTCAGTACTGCAAGGTCATTGGCAAAGACGAGGTCCTTCGCCGCGCAGATTTTATAAACTATCCCGCGACAATTTACTCCCCGCAGACACTTTCTTTATAACTTAACGAAGACTTTTTCACGCTTTCACTCCGTCAGAACCTCTTCACGCAAATTGACAACCGAATGAGAGGGCAGCGTCGCAACACTCTCTTGTCTCTTGCTTTTTTTTTTCATTCTTCGAACATGACAAATAAGGCCTTTGCAACGATCCAGCGTAGATTGAGAGAGGGCTGCGCGACGTGGGTAGGGACGAGAAGACAGAGTAAAATAAAAAATTAAACCCGAGGAGAGGCCCTGGAGCGAAACGCAACCCCACAAGCCTGAGGATTGATCGCACCTTTTTCGACGACCTCTCGGCGTGTGTGCTGTGCCTTCGCATACATTTTAATAATCACCCACGCAATCTGTCATGCCAAGGCAAATCAGCGGAAATAGAGTTTGGGATATTATTTCAACTTACTCACTGCCGTGTGGACGCGCGGCTGTGCTCAAAATTTCGTAGTACTGTCCCAAAAATGTCAGTGTACATTATGCACACCGACCAACGCCCTCGGCGCACAAAGCGATGCCTCTGTAACTTTCTCCGTGGCCTGCGCCACCTGTCGACTAGTTTGCGTTCCCGCCGAAGCCTCTCTCGCCGGCTCTGGCTCACGAGTCTATTCATAAGCTTCACTGAGCAGGTGTGTCCTAGTTTGCGAGTCGAAACGAAAACAATAGTTGCGACGAAAACACACCTGCTGTTGTTATATACCTTGTTGGCTACTGGACTTTTTGGCGGCAGGACGTCTGTTGGCCTCTTAGTTTTGTGCTTCCACCGGGAAAGACCGTACGGTCCGGGGAAAGCGGGGTCTCGTGATTTTCCTCTGCGTCTTCCCACTCGCTCAGACTCGCCAGTTTCCCACCACGCACCTGCCGTTCTAGCCAGCACAACGGTACCTCTCTTAGCGTGTGGGCAGTCTGTTGACCCGGGGCCGTTGGACTTCCGTCACATGGGGCACTCCAGCCGTGCCGGCGGCGGCACATCGTTGTCGCCCCCCCCCCCCCCTCCCGAGGGTCCAAGCCGAGAGAAATTTGCCTGTCCGAAAATAAGCACCTGCATGCCCCGCAGCTGCCCCATGACGCCGCTGCGACGCCGCGGCGGCAGCTGCCGAGCAGATGGCAAACAGTTGCCGTGGCCAGCCATTCGGGCACCACTCGAACGCTCCTGTCGGCTAACGGTACGTCTATTATTTTCTCGTTTGAAAGAGCCTCCAAATACGAACATGAACAAGAGGATGACTGCCTGAAGAAGTGCCTAAAATAAAACCATGATAAAACACATCGGATGACGTGACATATCTTATATTTATTAATTTTCAAGAAACAAATAATAACAAAAAAAAATAATCTGCGTGGATCTCCTTCGATTTATCAGTTTGACCTGTCAAGTGTCTAATCGACCACCCATGGGTAGCCCATGCGTGGGGCGGGAGGGTGACAGGACCACCCTCTGCGGGTTCGAGCAACCGAACCTCGATCTCAGTGTGGCGCAAGGGCCGGGAACGCACTTGGGCCACGCACATTTTCAAAATGCAAGGAAAGCTCGACATCCCTTACTCTCCACGCAGAAAATTTGGTCGGTATAAGTGCCTTTCCGACACGTATTCCACCTGTGCACCGTGGTGCTCGGTTCACCGCGTCTGTTTTCTGACAGTGTGGAGTGCCGGAGTGCCTGGCCAGTCTGGTCCGTTGGCCCGTCTCCCCCGATCGGCTTTCAGTCGATATGGGCCTGGAATAGATGTGGGAGGGGCTGGCACAGCTTGAAGCCCTCGGGGGCCCCCAGAGGGAGGGAGGGGCTGCCAGCTCTAGGTGGCGGGGGAGGAGGGGGGCAGCCGTTCCCGACACGCAGTCTGGCCTTTTCGGGGTTCTGTCTGGCAGGGACACACGAAAAAATAGTGCGGGCCTTTCGGCTCTATTGCAGGTTTATTTTTATTTCTCCTCGCTACCGCCAGGGGTGTCGTTTTTCTTGACGTTCTGCTCTAGTTTGAAGTCAGGCGTCGCGTTTTAGTGACTGACATCCGAGCTGATCTGCTCCAGCAGCTGGAACGTGTGGTGCGGAATCCACGTCGCTGCCTTCGGTTGGTCGGAGCTGGCGGCGGTGTCTGGTCTGAGCATAAAGTAAGCCTCCTCGATGACTCCAGCTCGGGCGTGGAAGTGTTGTACGTTGTCGCAAAGTGGCCAGGAAGCACGGGCAGTAATAAAGTCGTGGATCTGCTCGATATCGATTCGATTATGTTTCGCGGCTTGATCTCAGGGCTACTTGATCACATAAACATGTCTTTAGTGTAGTCTGGCAGGTGACGAGTTGGCGAAACTCAGCTCTGGTTCCTTTGCACATGCCGCCTGGGCTCGCAGTTATTAACTCCTTTCGCGTTCAGTTCTTCATCGAACCTCGGAGAGACGTCCTCGTCTGCGTATCTCTCTCTTTTTTTTTTTGGCATAACGACGAGGTTGCCTCTGGCAAAAATAAAAAGGTTAAGTTTTATTTCATATTTACTTCGGAGCGCAGAACACAAGTAGCACACGCGCACTTCCATTTTTGTCGAATTCTGTTTTTCTGGGGGAGGTATCGGCTCGGCATGGCACATGGCCTTGGCCTGGCCACCTGAGCGCGCTCCGCTGCTTTCAAAAGATTTATCGGGGGCATAAAACGGCCCTCCCTTCTCACCATTCTCCACCAGACGAACGCCTCGGCACGCTGCGGCCAACGCAAGTAACCAGCAGTAAGCGACAGCCAGAAAACCAAGAACACGCTGGCAGGCGGTGCATAAGTTCTCCAAAAAAATGAGAGGAGCGGGGAGACGTTGCCGGGACATGGCCAAAAAAAATTGGCTCTGCAATAATGCTATGAACTGTATTGGTGAAATACAAATTTTACAGGCAGGTCGGTGTAGTTTTTCATCCTTCCCTCCACGGTCAGTCAGACGCCTGTCAGTCACGCGAATTATTGAGACTTTCCGCACTCACACAGACAGAACAACAGACACATTACTCGTTAATGGTACACGAAACTGCGTGTAATTACCGCGGGGTGTGTGCGAGGGAGGGAGAGAGAGGGAACGATAATGTCCCTGCATGCAGTGAGGGAAGTCCTGGACCACTCTTTTTTTTTCTTTTTTTTTTGACGGGTAGAAAATGAGTCCAACATGTCTCGGGGCATGCTGGGTTATTTTTCAAGCACCGAGTTCTAACCACGCTGCATGCGCTGTCGAGTGTCTTCGTCGCTGCCGACCTACCACCTGGCCCGAGGAGAAAGGGCAGCGGAGGGACGGAAAAGGGCGAGTGCGAAGCGGGGAGCAACGGCAACATAGTAATGTACTCCAGTCAGTATGGGCGATTGTTTAAACGAAAAGTAATCTGCGGGGAGGGGAGGAGGGGTTGTGGTCGGCGAGTCGCCGGACAGGGAGCGCGGTCTCAATAACACCAGGTGAGAGAAGGAAGGGGAGAGGGGGAGGCAAAGGGAGGGGCGACCTTTGTTCTTAGCGTGATTGGCCCCAGTCGTTACGTAGCGGCGAGAGCGAAGCGAGAGAGAGAGGTGTATAATTTTGGCAATATTTCCATTTATGAGTATGTGTTGAGTGGCATATGTGACTCCTTCGAGCACGCACACATAAGCACACACTGCAAGTCAACGGGGTCAAAGGAGCGCGGATAAAGTAAAGCACGCTCATGACGACAAACGCAGACACTGACGTTTGTTTGTGTTAACTTTTTCCTCCAGGCCGCGCGCGACGGGCTGCGCACAGCCGGCTGCTGGCGACGTACGCGGGGAGGGATCCATCACGTCACCGAGCGGCGATGTTCATACGCCGCGAAAACTGCAAACTAAAAGACTCATCAGCGTCTTCTCGCCGTCTCCTGATTGCGCCATTTGACGGGGCGCGCGGCGGCGCGTTGATGGCCGCGGGGCTGCGGCCGGAGCGGGCGGGCCGGCGGCAGGGCGCCGGTGATGGATGGGCGGGGCCCGGCGGGGCCCGGCGGGGCAGCAGAAAGTGCCAACGACGCTGCGGTGCCGCTGCGGTGTCAATCCCTGCGGCCGAGCAGGGCGTCGTCAGCAGGTGGATAAGCAGGAGAGCAAACGGGGTGCGCGCGCGGCGCGGCGTCCAGCGCATCAATCAGAACGGGGCCGACACGTACACAAGGAAAGGGACGAAAAACCATCAGGCGTGCAAGAGCAGCGTGCAAGAGCCACCATGTCATCCATCATGTTTGGTGGTGGTGGGGGGGGGGGGGGGGGGGGACGACGCTGCCGCAAGGCTCGCGCGTCCTCCCAGGGGGCTGTTTCACGTTTTAAAAGGCCGTGTTGTCTAGGAGTATCGGGACACGACGTCCTCTCTTCCGAGATGGACTCCACAGTGCAGTGGCTGCTGAGAAATTCTGGAGTCGGAAAGCGTTTTGTCCGAGTCTATGCCTTCTGCTTACGTTGCTGTTTGCGGACACGGAAATGGGTAGGGAGGGTGGCCTGCTGTGTTGTGCTCGCGAGAGATTCTGCCGTTATCGGCGGGACGCGGCACAACACGAGTCCTCGGGGCGGCTAGTGGCCCCGTGCCGCCGCCGCTGAGAGCACTCGTCGTGGAGACTCGAACGCACGGCAGGACGAGAGCAGCATGCAGCTGCCTCGCTCTTTTGGTGGCGAAAAAAAAAAAAACAGAGTGACCATTTTATGATTTTCAAACGTTTCTTTTTTTTTCTGGCGGTGGACTTAAGACGTCCTTTGAGCGCGCGAGGTATCAGAGCCCCCCCGGCTCCTTCCGGTGATTCGACACGGCCGGCTCGGCGGCGCGCGGCGCGGCGGACGCAGGGTCAACTCTTCATATTTCTCCGGGCAGCCGACGTAATCCCGCATAAATGAGCAGGAGACGACATATTTAGGAATGAGCCACCCACGTCTTCAAAAGTACCCATCTTTTCTGTTGCCCCAGTAAGGCCGACTCGGGGTACTGCCGGGTCGTACTGTGAGTTTTGAGTCTGTGATTGAGGTGCCTCAGGAGTAGTCGCTTGGTCTCAGCGTCATGTGGTTGAAACCGTGCGATGTCGTTGGTGTTGATTTTTTTGTTGCCCTTTGTTTTTGTGAATTTTTGCGTCAGTTGCAGACCCTTTTTGTCGGCTACCAGATTCAGGTGCACCAACGAGCAGGCCGCTAACCGTCTCCCCAGCGTCGCCTCGAAAAGCCCGAGTTGAAATCTTTATTGGACAGGGGGACTATTTGTTGCTGGAACTTATGGGATTTGAAACGCTTCTGCCGCAGGGCTTTGGTGCTGCGCTCAGAAGGCATAAGCTCGTAAGACGCAGTGTCTCCCCCCCCCCCTTTCCTTGCTCCCTTCGAAGAGGGCATGTCCTATGAAAAGGCATATTCATTTTATTCAGATTCCGTAGGACACCAAATCGTACTTTGTCATAGGTTGAGAAGTATATTAATGTATCTGACTGTCGTACCTAATGCTGCGTCAGCCCATTTTTAAACGATAACCGTGTGTCTACTTGTTTCGTTGTGTATTTTTTTTCGTGTGGAAAACGACGGTTTTCTTCATACCTCCAAAAAATGACAAGACCTTAACTGATTTTTCGCTGGGGCTCTCCCATGGAGTGCGGGATCGTCGTTGGCTCGTTTGCATTTCTTTTTCCCTTTGCTTGTTCGCCCGAGTCTTTTTTTTATTTCCTTCTGCAGAACAGTAGCTGTCTCGCTGGCCGATCAGCGGGAGGTTCAGCCCGTACCTGCCTGGACCCGAGTCCACGCGGTCGTGTCTGACTGTGTGTGTGTGTTCTATATCGGGTTGGCGACGCGAGTACTAATTCAGGGATCCAAGCTAATCACTCACAGGCTCGCTCGCTAATGCCATTACCATTTGATGTCGTTAATTAGGCTGTCCGGAAACGTGCGAATCAGGACTACCACCTCACCTTAAGGCCTATCTCGCCGTACCGATCTCGCGCGAACCAGTGCCCGCGGGGCAAAGTTGTACGGCGGAAGCCAACGACGGCAGCGGCGGCGGGTCACTCGCTCTTGTGCTCGCGCTGAATTATTTTCCGGCGTGGCAGCAGGCGCAGCAGCGCAGGCCTGAAATGCGTTCCTCCCGGCGAGTTTTTGTGACGCCAAAAAATGCCACCCACGTGCCGTGACTGCCCGTGGACGTGGGTGGTGCGGTTTGCCCTCTTGACACTCGCCGATCTCATCAGACCGATATACAAAACGATCGAGCAGCCCGCTCCTGACGATGCGAGGCCACACACTGCCGGGCTTTACCGGCTCCCCCCCCCCCCCCCCGTGGGACCGCTGCGGTCGTACATGAACAGTTGATCCTAAATGTGAAATCTGTCTCGCCGAGCTGACAACGCCCGGCGGCCCCCCGCGGCCCCTGCGGCCCCGTCGCGGTGCACCGCACCGGCGCCCTCTGATTGACCCCCGCACGCCCTACATGGAGGCGGCGGGCCAATTGAAAACAACCTCATCCGTGCCCGAAAAGGAGCGTCTGCCGCCCCGGTGCCGCCGGGGGGACGCGGGGATCAGAGCCCCTCCCGGACGACCGCCCCCCCCCCCCTCCCCCTCGGAAAGCGGAATATACTCGGAGAGTATGTACATCGTGCGAGAGCCGAAACCGTATCGCCCGCGCATACTCATTAACTGAGAATAAAGATAATAAAAGGATTACATTGCAGAAAATTTTTGTGAACAGCCTCCCAAAAAATTGCTTAAAAAATCAAACACATTTTGACTGGGAATTCCTACCTCGGCACGCACTCGACGCTTCGCTCTGCTGCAGGGCCGAGGAGTCCCACGGACCTCGGGGTGCGCGCGGCGCAGCCCTTTGGGCAAAAATGCCTCGATGGCAGCACGACGGCGGACCGAAAGCGATCGAACGAATACTGCCGACAAACGCGGCTAACTGCGCTAAATTGGCGGCTCCCGACGGCCGCCGCGCGTTGCATTCCTCTGATTGGAGCCACAAAACGAACAGCGGCTGCAGCGAATTCCCGAAGGGTCAGTCGTCCCCGCGCGTCGCCGGCTGTAGAAGGCCTGGTCTTCCGCTTGCTTTTACAAGGGTGGCAGCGTGTGTACACCAAGGAAGGGGGCGACGTTTCAATCGCCGCCGCCGCCGCGATCGGCCGGCTGGCGTCGTCCCCGTGTGGTCCGAGAGGGTGGCGGCGGGCCGCGCGGACCCTGCGGCCGGGGACCTTGTTCGTCGCGGCGTCGGTCTCTGCGGCGCTGGGCTACCGGCGCCGTCACGTGCAGGAACGCGGGCCGCGGCCACCGCGGGGGCATCAAAAGCCCGGCCGGCCCGGGCCGACATTGTCTCACGACGGGCCCTGCCGATAGCTTCTCGGCTGAGGATGATATATAAAAATTCCCACACATCCCGGCCGCCGCCGCCGTTGCCTGCCTGCCGGCCGGCCGGGCCCCGCGTTCGGGGGCTCGCCGAAAATGTTACCGCGGCGGTGGCTCCCGATGACAGGGTGCCGGCTGCAGGACATGCAGGGCGCCGCGCAGGACCGCAGGCCGGCGGCAGGATGATTGCGCCCCGCTCGATATGCCAACTGAACGCCGCGATCGCTATCTGGCCGGCCCCGCTGCTGCTGGCTGCTGCCGTCTGTATATATAATTCGAGCGCCGTTCGGTCGCCGTGTCATTTGCGCGTCATGGAGTCATGCGCTGCGCTGCTGCTTTATATGTTTCTCCTCCATTCAAAAAAAATGAACTAAAAATTATCTCAATTTTTTTCCGTCGCGCCGCTGTTTGCTTCTGCTTGCCGCGCACACCAACACGCAGAGCAAGTGGCACGGCACAGCACCTTCGCGTCGTTCATTGACGCAGCCGCCATGATGAGAGGTGAATATTTCTCGAAAGCAACATTATTTTCCAAAGGACCGTGCGTGTGCGTGTGTGTGTACGTGAACGCGCGCGGCTTGCAGAATCATGCGAGTCATGAGCGGGGCATCGGTCCTAACGAGAAGTGAATGACATTCACCTCGGTGATTACGCTACGATGTGCCCCGCCCGCGGTGCCGCGGTGCCGCGCGCTGAGCGCCGCCCATCGCGATTATCTCGCCAAGACATTTTCCTCTGGCGGACGACAAGGAGGTGTGTGGACGGCGCACACACCACTCCACGGGCACTACTGTCTTTTTTTTTTTGAAAATTACTCTTTGGAGTGAAATACGTCCGTTCGTGAGTCGTTACGTTGGCACTGTCGCGCCGCCGCTGGGGGCTGAGAGGGTCGTAATGCTGACCGTCGCTTCTGTATTGGCGCTACCGTGCTGCGGCGCTGCGGTGCGGGCGGTCCGGCCCCGGCCGCCTGCCCCCCGCCGTGAGGGCGCCGCGGCCGCCAGCCGCCGCCAGCACCATGGGATGAGAAGGCGGCCCGCGACAATGGGGCGGGATGACCAGCATCTCCTGGCCATGCCATGACCGTGGTGGTCACGGCTGCCCGGGGGTTCATGACCGCCGGTATTGCGCGCACCCATTTCCTGCACATATTTTTTTTTTTCAAAAATATCAGCATCATCAAGGGCTCACTTCAGAAGGGCAGTGTTCGCGAGTCCGTCCGTTCTGCCAGTACAGCAGCGTCAGCGGCCCGCAGGCGGAGGCTGCAGGCCCCGCTGGCCCGCCGGGCCGGCCACTGCAACTGCAGCGTCCAGACGAGACATTAGAATTAGCCTTCTTGCGGTGTGCATCCAGACCGGGGGAGCCCCACCCGCAGGGCAGACGCGATATGCGAGCTTCTGGGATCGGAATTGCAAATAAGAAACCAGGAGCCAGGCGAGTGCAGGGGGAGTCTTACAGAGGGCGCAGGATCGAGCTTCGTCTTGTTTCGAAGACGGAGAATTAATTCGCCGCCTCTGAAATCAGCCGTGATGGACGCTCACTGATGAAGTTCGGTGTGCAGCGAAAAAGCCAAAGCTCTTCAACATTGTCAATTTTAAAAAATTAAGAGTAAATAAAATTAACTTACATTTCTCAGACTTGAAAAAATTTGCCCCACCAAAAAAATTCGTAACAGTGGAGTGGGAGCAGGGTTCTGTGCCGCGGAGAGAACGAAATAAAACCAGCGAGCAGCGCGGCGGTCGAGGCGGCGAGGACCAGGCAAGGGTAAGCCCGAGGTGTCCGGTGGGGCCCGCGGGGCCCGCGTCGCCGGGGGGCATGTCGACGGCGGCCCTGGGCGGGCCCCCCAGGACCGCGGCCGAGACGCCCGCGGCCATCCTGGACCACAGCGGCGGCGACCTCCGGGGCGTCCGGGCGTCCGGGGTGGGCCGTCAGACCCACGCAGTCGGCGTCCCGGCACCTGAGACACCTCCGAGGCCGGCGCGGCCACCGTGTGGAGACACACTCGTCTGCGGACGCCGCCGCCTCCTCGCTCGGTCCTTGTCTAATTACAGGCCCCGGCCCGCAGGCTCCGGCCGGCCGACAAGGACAACAGTAGTAGCCGCCGTATCATGATGTGCACGATGACATTAATTGGGGCCAAAGCTATCGGCGGACCATCGCGGAGTCATATGTGTGTTGCGGAGGGGCGCCGCCACTCGGCGAATCCGGAACAAAAAAAATACCAAAAAAATGGGTGAACGTGGACGCTACCTCGCTCGCCCTGCATCAGAGGGTTTTGGGGAAAACAGCTAAATTTCGCCGTCCATTTTTTTCACCTTAAAAACTTAGATTGTTCGCGGAGTTCTCGGAGTGCCCGTCCAGGACACACGACTGCCCTCACAGATTACGTTGCGAAAGCGGGGCCGACTTTTAAACGTGATGAGCGGCAATGACCGCAGCCGTGAGTGACTCCTGTCAGAAGGCGAGCAGAAGGGCGGCCCGGCGGCGGGCCCACGTCCGGTGCGCGGCGCTGCGCTGCGCCCCCTCATGGAGGCCTCTGCTGCAGCCCCGACCGCACGGCTGCAGCAGCGCCGACAACACACACATAACGGGTAATTGCCGCCTAATATTTCCGTTTTGCGATTCACCTCCTTTTTGCTTTATTTTTGTGTGGTCACCGCTCGGCGGGCAGCGCCACGCCCTCCGCCGCCGCCGCCGCCGCTCCGGACGGGAACGTGAGCACGGCCCACAACGCCGGAGAACTGGACCGGCCGGCAGCGTCCTCTGCGCCGCGTAATACGGTTTCTCGCGTTCGACGTTTATGAGGTGGCCGCCGGCATCCCGCAGCCACGCCGCCGGCCGCCGGCCGCCACGCTGCACATGCAGGCCGCAGCCCCTGACGCGCCGCGCCCGAATCGGTGCCGATGTGACGGGAGGCCGCTCCGAGGACGATCGGGCATAAACATGAGCTGCACCGTGCTGTGTGGTGGTGGTGGTGGGTGGTCCAGAAGAGCCAGGGCGTTCGGAGGACCCCAATAAGCGATCCCCCCCCCCCCCCCCCCGCGCCACGCAATCTCAGGATTAAGAGAAGTCCTCACGCGAAAGGAGTGAGCCCGACGGAGGCGGCGACTCGGGAAACGGAGACGGCCTCTTCTCCCTCCGACCAGACCCCGCAGTGTCTGCAGTCTCATCCCGACCCGCTTTATTTAGTTAGGGGAGGATTACTTTCACTTCCGTCTCAAGTCAGAGAGAGAGAGAGAGAGAGAGAGAGAGCAGACAGGTCCGCGCCGACTGCCGCCCCCAGCCTCAAGGGCCGGAGGGTTTTTTTTTTTTTTTTGCCCGCATATCACATCCTCGCCATCACTTGTCATAGAGTTTCACTGGGTGCGGAGAGACTGTCACCGCTTCGCTCGGCGGCTCAAAAGTTCCAAATTCTTCGGAAAACCCCTTCCGTCCTGTACGGTAACGGATCCAGCTTACAGTGTGCTATCGAAATCGTAAAGTGAATAATGTTTCCGAGGCCGGCTCCCGCGGCCGGCGCGGTGCGGCCTGCCCGTGGCGGCCTGACAGCAAAGCTCTCTGTAAACGATCAGTCTGGTTTGATATGTGCGTCGGCAACGAAGGGCCGTATCCGCCGAAGGGCGTAACTACGGCGGGCCGAGGGCGGCCGAGGGCAGCCGAGGGCGGCGGCGCGCGCCCAAAGGGCGGCAAAAGTGGGCGTGGCAGTGGCGTGGTCTGGCGTGCGGCGGCGGGGGGCGGCGGCGGCAAAGGAGATTCAAAGGGCCCCCGACAAGCAGCCCTATGCTTACTGCGGCCAGGGAGGGGATGGGATGGCATGGGGGGGTCGGCGGCCTCTCGTGTGTGTGTGTGTGTGTGTGTGTGCTTGCGTGTGTGCGTGTGTGCGCGTCATGATACGGGGCCCCAAGCGGAGTTAAAAGCTATGCAGCAAGACGATCGGGATTAGCTTGTCGGCGTAGGAGTGAGGGGCTATATCACAGCATTCTCCCACAGCCAATCCGCCGCCGACAAGAGTTGGGGGGTCGGTGAAGGGGAGGGGAGTTTTACCTACGATCATTCTGTTTGACAACGGACTATGCGGAAATGAGAGAGAGAGAGAGAGAGAGAGAGAGAGAGAGAGAGAGACAGGCGTGAGATTACCATTACCGACTCGTATGGAAGCCCTCCCCGAGAATGCCGCTTTGATGGTGGAGTAACGATAGCAAGTAAGCGTGTGTACGACGAGAATGGACACTGCGGGAGGACACTGGAAGCAAAATAATTAATCTGTAATAAAAAGAGAACACTGCTGTCGATCGCTGTCGAGGAGCTCAGCAGCTCTCTCTCTCTCTCTCTCTCTCTCTCTCTCTCTCTCTCTCTCTCTCTCTCTCTCTCTCTCTCTCCTTCCCAAGTTTCCGCACCGTGGCGCGTCGTACGTTTATTGCACCCGCTCTGCTGTCTGCATGGCTGACAGGATCGGCGGGGCCGCCGGGACCACACCGCCGCGCCTCTCTGATTGATGTGCTATCACAACACGACGCCGCCCTGCCGATGATTGCCTTTTGACCCCGCTGCGTCGTCCGTCCGCCCCGCCGCCGTGCCGTGCCCCGCCGTGCCGTGCCGTGCCCCGGCGTGCGTGCGTGCGTGTCGTGTGTGATGGCACCCGACCGGACGGGCTGACGGACGTCTGCCTCTGCGAGTGTGTGTGAGTGTGTGTGCGTGTGCGTGTGTGTGTGCGAATGCCGTGTCATCGCGCGGCCACGGACCCGACCGACCCGAACCCCGCGCGCGACCTGCTGCGAAAGAAATCGGCGCGAAAAAGCTTCATGGGAAAATAACGCACCGCGAGGAAATGATTATGGCTGCGAAGGTGTGAATGAAGATGAAGCCGCGTGTACTGTCGTGCTCGGCAGTCTCTCTCTCTCTCTCTCTCTCTCTCTCTCTCTCTCTCTCTCTCTCTCTCTCTCTCTCTCTCTCTCTCTCTCTCTCTCTCTGTTGCTCTCCTTTCAGTTTGCCGTGCCCCCGCGGCTGCGCGCCGGACATGGAAGGAGGAGACTTATGCAAAAAACGGTGGCGGCGGCGGTGGTGGCATTGGTGGCGGTGGTGGTGGTGGTCGGTTTGAACGGTAGCCGGCACGCCGGGCAGCAATCACCGATACGTCTGTCCGCAGAGCCGGCAGCGGGGGCCCGGCAGCAGCGGGGGCTCCGCCGGCCGCGCTGCAGCGGCTGCTGCGGGCCACTGCGGACCCGGCCGCACGCAACAGTAGCACACACACACACACACACATACACACACACGCGCGCGTTACCCTCCCCCCCTCCTCACCGCTCTGTAATAACAGAGTATGTGCGCAGCCTGCCGCAAGCACAGAGAGGGGCTCGCTCTGTGCCCGCCCGCCCGGCGGCAGCAGCAGCAGCAGCACAGAGCACAGAGCAGGCAACGCGGAGGGCGCAGCAAGGGTACACGGTGCTTCGGAAACTGAGGAAGGGCCGATAGTACCGGGTGCCCCGCAAGGGGAGGGGTGCCCCCGCATGAGAGCGAGGGGTGCCCACGACGGGCTGCCCACCCGGTTAAGCCCCCCCCCCCCCCCCCCGCCAGGAAAATCTGAGGCGGTAAAAGTCGTGCGCTTTGCAAGCAGCAAGCTGACGAAGGTGGGGGGTGGGGTGCGGGGTGGGGTGGGGGGGAGCTACTGTTGATGGGATGGTCTTGAGCTCTCAGTATCTCTCCTGGCGAATCTCTCCCGGCGGGGCGGCGCGGGTAGGCAAGGACAGGACAAGGGCAGTAAAAATCCAGAGACTATACCGAGCGAGCGCAGGGCGACCGAACGGCGCGGCAGCGTTGACGTTTACGCCCCTCAGGATGGACTGCAGAAACATCCACTCTCTCTCTCTCTCGCTCACGCTCTTATCCTGCTCTCTCTCTCTCCCTCGTGAATCTGGTGTCTGCGGCCTGCGACAACGCCGCGCGGGTACGGATCGAAAACATCGCGCCAAAAGGTCTCCGGAGAGATCGGACCGGGCGAGAGGAGGGCTGTGGTGCGGGGCGGGGGGCTTCTCCACGTCAATCTTATTGACGGGCCTGCAGAATAAATCGGTTAGTCGGTGCCGGCGGGGCGGGCGGGGCCGGCGGGTCTGCCGGGGAGTTTTGTTTCCCTCTTTCGCCCATCTCGACGCGTCCCAAAACGGCAGCCATCATTAATCAAACGGTTCGGGGCGCCAGCCGCCCCCCGCCGGCGGCGTCCCTCGGCCGAGGCCCGGGGCCCGGGGCCGCTGCCTGCTGCCGCCGCCGAGGCGGAGGGGTTGCCGCCCTCCCGGGCGCCCGCATCGCCCCGCCGCCGCCGGCCTCCCTCGCTGCCGCCGCTGGGCGGCCCGCCCCCCGGCCGCCCCCCTCCCGAAAAACAGTCGCCCATCAGTATAATCCCAGTAATGGCAATGGCACACACGGCCACCGGCCGACTCTCTGTAATCATGCGGCCCGCCACCTCCAACCGGCGCTTTGCATCGCTTTGCATACGGCGGGGGGGCCTCTCTGCGACGCGGTGCCCCCGGGGCGCGCGTGGCGTGCGGTCCGCGCTCGCTGCCGCGCCGCGCTGCTCTGCCAATAAAGCACGACCCGGCTCCGTACCCTCCCGGTACGGAGCCCCCCGCCGCGGGGCGGCCGCGAGGGTTGGCAAGGGCAGGTCCGCGCTGCAACGCGGTCCCGACGGCCAGTGCCCCCCCCCCCCCCTGCGCTGCACCACGAGTGTCCGTCTATTTCCATTAATCCAAGCCGTTCTCCTGACCGTCGCCGGTCCGCTCGGAGCGTGTTGCTGTTCCCCGACCGATGCGTCATTCCAGAAGATGATTGGCTTTCGGGAAAACGGTGCTAAACTGGCGTGGGGCGTGCTGGGCGGGCGGGCGGGCTGCATTGAGCACACGGTAGCCGGCTCCGGCGGCTCCCGTGCGTGCAGCAGCATCGGCACTCGGTACGTGGTCTTACTGCCTGCATTACCATTTTGCTGCCGTTTTCATTGTTCGATTATTTATTTTTTTTTTGTTGCTGTGAATTTCCGTGGGTAATAACAACAAAGACATCATTGCTTTCCCAGAAGCATTGCGCACGTGTGTGTGTATGTGTGTATGACTTGCAAATGATTTTTCTGCGAGCAGTACTTTGGAGCCTTTTCGGCCGGTTTAGTTTTTTTTTTTTTTGTGGCCAAATCGCATACAGCCCAGTGTCCGCGCGGCACGAGTCCGATGGCTTCTAGTTGTTGTAATTTGTATTCGTGCCGCGTCGTTTCATATTTCCTCTCGCCGTTGCAATATAAGGACGTGGCCGCGCCCGGTGTACGACAGTGTACGGCGCTGCTCAGTGTGGGAATGTGATGCGGCCGGAATGCTTGACCAGCGTCCTGCCGCGGGGACGTCGAGTACCGGCCGGCGGAAGGAAGGGCTCCGGAGGTGCTCGGCGGGTCCTGGGAGGGAGGGACGTGAGTTAGGGACCTCCCCCCGCCCCGCCCGCGTCCGGCAGGGTCCGGCTGTGTGAGTGTGTGTGTGTGTGTGGCGGCGCAGGCAACACCCACGCAGCCCGCAGCGCCGGGGCCCCGAGTTACAGCGTCGGTAAGCGGCGGGGGGCGCGCGAGAGGCCCCTACGACGGGGAGGATGAGGGAAGGGCCCCTTCATGCCGGTGTGTTATTTCTTTTCCAAGCAGTGTATCCGGGAGATTAAAACTCTTTTTCCTTCTCTCCCTCCCTCTCTCTCTCTCTCTCTCTCTCTCTCTCTCTCTCTCTCCCTCTCTCTCTCTCTCTCTCCCTTGGGCCAGTGGAGTGGGTGGCTCTGCTGTACCGGCCCCCGGCCCGGCGGCGTGGGCGTTAGGGGGGTCATACTATGTGTGCGTACCCTGTGTTTATCAGTGCGGAGTTAATTAAGCAATCATGCGTGTGTGTGTTGCCATACTGCAGCCGTCCGAGGTGAGGAGGCCGATCCGACAAGGTGGCCGCTTGGCCGGCAGCTGAAACGCCATAAAAATCGGCAGATCTTCGGCACGTCATCCGCGGCGGGTGCTGTGTGCCGCACTGCTCTTTGCGAGCCAACGTCGTCGGGGGGACCCGGCGCCTGCCGGGTAGGCAGCCGAGGCTCGTGCGTCGCATGCGTGTCGTGCGGGCCGGCCTATCGTAGAGCACGCGGGCGCGCGGCGTCGCCGTCTGCGATCCCAAATGTCGTCGGAGTTGCCTGGAACCTTTGACATGATTTTGACGTGCTGCGCTGCATCGCTTAGCGCACAAACCTGCACTACGCATGTGTGTGTGTGTGTGTGAGTGAGTGTTTGTGTGAGTATGAGCGCTGGAGGCGACACCCGTGTACCCTCTCCCCGACGCCCACGGGTTAAATTAATTCAGAGCCATATGGCGGTGTGTGTGTGATGCGCGCGCAAGGTAATGCACTAGAGGGGAGGGGTGGAGAAGAAGGAGGAGGAGGAGGGGAGGGGGGGGGGATCTGAGCGGCCCGACATCAAAGGGTTACAGCGGGAGGGAGGCTGGGAGCGCGGCCCGCTCAGGAAGTGAAGTGCGCGCGATAGAAAGTGAAATTAAAATAAAAGGAAAACGTTGAGGCGGCGGGCCGCAGCTCTCCAGCCTCCGCGGTCGCCGCTCCAACCCCTCCCGCTTCCACCGGCCTTCCGCCCGCGTTGTGCTGCCCGAAAGTCGCGTGGCGCCGCGCGCTGCCCGTTGTTATTTAAATTTTTGAGGCGGAGCGAAGCGACTATTCTACTTCGTATTCTCCCACTAGAGGTGGCACTTTTACTGCTATGGTACCCTAGCGCCCGGCGGACGGGCGCGAGCTGGTGGTGTGACGGTGACGTCCCGTGCCGGGCAGGGGCTCGGCCGACGGCGAAGCCGGCTCCGGCACTCGACCGAGCGAGACCCGGAGGTGGACTTGGCTTGATAGGCATTGGAGACCGCAGGCTCTGTCACTGCCCCGCGGCTGAAGGACAAAAGGACTCCCATGTAGCCCCGGCCGGTGAGGTGCTACATGCACACGCTTGACACCGGCCCCAGCCTGGGGCGTCGCCAGCCAAGGCCCTTTGCGGGGGCCCCCGGCCCGGGCCCCGGGACACGTCCGGCCCGGGGCGGCGCGGGGCGTATCGTATCGTAGCGTTGTTGTCGCCGTATCAAAGGCACCACAAGGGTCTTGGCCGGGCCGGCGGCCGCTGGTGCTGCATGCTGGGGCCCATCAGGCCCCGCCGGCCCGCCGGGCATGTCGGATTGAAGTGGCTACCGTCGGCGAGGGGACGGCGGGGCGAGATGACGACTTGGGGGCCGCACCGGGCCCCGCCGGGCCCCGCCGGCTACCGTGTACGTGCTGCTGCTACGTGCCGCCCTCCGCATGCCTTGTCCTCTCCCTTTTGTCTATGGACGCCCCGCCGCCGCCGCCGCCGCCGCCGAGTGGCCGTGCTGCCGAGGTCCGCCGCACAGGACCCACGCAGGACCCTCACAGGACAGGATGCACGGTGGACCTGCGGCCTGCTGTGGGCCCCCGGTAAGTTATTATCCGATCCAACACCTCCTCACCCCCCTCCACCTCCTCCTCCTTCTCCTCCTCCCCGCCGGCACCGCCAGCTACTGGAATTGACCAACTCAATATAAATCCAAGCTGCTGCTGCTGCTGCGGTGGCGTCGGCGCTCATCAGGCGAGGGGGGGGGGGGGGGGGTGACGACGGGGGGCGGCGGGGACGAGGAGAAGTAAATGAGATCACGTTTTGTTACTCTTCCATCAGGGCCCGATCACTCCTTTCCTGCGCCCTTCTCTCCCTTATTCCGAGGCCGGCCTTTGCAACGCCGTCCCATATCTGGAGACGGTCCAGCAGCAGCAGCGGGGAGAGACGGGACATGACGACACGCGGGGGGGGCCAGGCGTAATCTATTCCCCATTACGGCGGCGGGCCGTGACGGTCGGGCGCTGCGTGTTGCGGGCAGTGTACCGAGCGCACTCCTCTCCTCTCGTCTGGCGGGATGACGGAGGCACTTCCTGCGGGGCTGCGCGGCCTGCGCGTGGCGCGGCGGCCCAGGGCTTCCCAGCATCACGGCGGCGGCGGCGGCGGCGGCGGGAGGCGAGCAGCCAGCGGCGGCAGCAGCAGGTGCGGCCCCCTGGCAGTCAAGTGCGGGCTGGAGTGCGCGCCGACGTGGAACACGGGGCGGAACACGGCGCTGCTCACGGACATACGAACACACACAATGCGGCGCCGGCAGCGGGGTAGGATCCGCAGCTCCGGCAGCATCCCTCCGACGGGATCCTCCTCCTCCTCCTCCTCCTCCTCCTCCTCCTCCTCCTCCTCCTCCTCCTCCTCCTCCTCCTCCTCCTCCTCCTCCTCCTCCTCCTCCTCCTCCTCCTCCTCCTCCTCCTCCGCCCGCAGGACCGTCCTCCTGGGACTCCGCTACCACTGGCTCCGCCGCCGTTGAACCGCCGGAAGAGAAGCCGTCGCATTCAAACTTTTTATACTCGTAACCGTCGGCGCTGGGGCCGAGCGGGGCGGCCGGGGCTGCAGGCTGGAGCCGCCACGGCGGGCGGCCGCCCGTCTCCCGACCAGCAGACCATTTTCTTCTTTCTTCTCCCCGCCGCTCGCAAGCTCCCGGGTAGATAGTGAGAGCGGACAGATGGATAAGGGCATTCAGACCGGCGCCGCGCCGCGGGCGCCGACGGCAGATTTGAATCCCAAAACCCCGCGAACCCGCCGCCCGTCCGCTCCGCGGTATTCGGATCCGCGCGGAAAGGAAAAGGGGAAAAGGCCCATGCAGTGCCAGACGCGGGCTGCCGAAAGATGACCGTCGCTAAGAGCGGTGGCGCGGAGCCGGGTGTCCTCGGCTCTCGCTCTGGCCGGGGCGCTCTCGAGCGGCGGCGGCGTCCTGGGGCCGCAGACCGGGGCCGCCGCCGCTTGCCGTCCTCACGTGAAACACCCTTAATTAACACCGGGCCCGGGTGTCTCCCGGTGTCACCCGGTGTCACCCGGTATCGGAGGCCCGCGGCCGATGCACGTCCTCGCCGTTGTCCGCTGTCGGTCGAGTCCCCGGTGTCAATTTTTCCGAATGCCTTGGCCGGCCCTGCAGCACTCGAGAGTCCGGAGGCGAAGGCCCTCGGGCCGTGAGGCCGGCCGGCAGGGGCAGGGACCGGCAGGGGCCGACCGGGACCCCGGCGCTGCTGCCTTGTCCCCCGTCCTGCTGTCCCCCGGCGGCCGTCTGCGAGCGTCCTCCGAACGGGTGGCGCCTAACCAACCGTCTCCCCCCCCCCCCCCCGCCTCCTCCATCCGGTGGAGACGACGACGCCACACATACACACACAGACAGAGTTAATCTCTCCATGGCATCGGGCGCTTCATGCGACGGGCCTCGACGCAAATGTAATCCGCTCGCGTATTACTTTTTGGTGTACACCGCGATGCAGTACAGCGGGCATTACAGCGGGCATTACAGCGCCCGCCATGCGCTGCTCCTGAATGGCAACTCTGCAATGTGACTCTGCCAAATGAAACTGTACGCCGCCCGCAGAGACGGCACGAACTGATCATTCAAAAGACAACCTAAACTAGCTCGTGGGGTGGCAGAGAGAGCCAGAAGTAAAAGATGACGATAGACAGTCGGGGACCAGACGAGAGAAACAAGAACACGAGTACTGTATAGCGAGGCGAGTGCAGGGAGGTGGGGGGGGGGGGGGCTCGTGGCCGTGGCGTTCCGTGCGGATGGCACGCGCGCCAATTAAAATAATTTCGGGGCGAAGCGGCGGCGGCTGGCGTTTCGAAAATCCGAGGCGGGCGGCCGCCGCCGGCCACACGACGCGAGCTGGCCGAAGATGCGACGGCGCCGGCATCGGCACGAACAACGAGGAACTGAGCTGTGGTGTGGCGCCTGCCGGTTAGGCAAAGCCGACCTCTGCGACGCACGTGTGTCGTGCGGGCCGGCCCACCCGTGCACTTGGCGGGCGTCTGCTGCTGCCGCGCTACTCCGTGCAGCCGCGGGCGCGGGGTAGCGGCGCGGCAGACTCGTAAGTAACGTCATTCGCGTGCGAGGGGTATCGCGCTGCGGTGGACGCTGGCGGATCGGGGTGGCTACCACGATCACGATGCCGTAGGGCTTGTCGCGGACGCCGCGGCCGCCTACACCGAGGCTACCTGGAGGTGGATGACTGCGCTGCCGTCGGCTGGACCCGACGGACCTCTTCCTGGGGAGGGGAAATAAAAGGGACTTTATAAAGCCTCATCCTGCACCCCCTTCCCTTCGTCTCGGTTCGGTCCTTGGAGGGCTCTCCGACGAATTCCGGTAGCCGCAGCAAACACACCGACAAACAAAGCCCCCCCCCCCACCTCTCATCCTCCCGCGCGTGTGTGGTGGTGAGGGGGGGGGGGGCAGTTAGCTGCTACCGTGCGGAGGCGGCGTAAAGGTAAGATCCGTCCCCACGTGTGGTCCTGCTGCGGGGCCCTCTGCCGCCGCCGGGGCCCGCGGCGGGGTGGGCTCGGCAAAAGCCCATGGCAGCCCATCTCCGTCGCTTCCACCCAGAAATGTGTGAAGTAGATTGTATAAAATGACGGGTCCAGTGCAGCGGGCGGGAGGTGGGTCCACGGCGCGGCGCGCATGGGAGCCTCGCCGCTCCGAGGGAGCTCCACCCCGCGGACTAGGAACTACTCTCACGCCTTCCAACCAACCAGGCAGGCGGCGGCCTCGGCGATGGCGGCGCCGCGGTGGAGACGGTGACGGTGTCGGCCAGGCACATAAGAAGCGCCACGCACCGCCCCAGGCGGCGACGGGCGGAGGAGAGGCAGAGGTGGCCAGGTCCAACCGCACCGCCGTCACCAACGTCAAGGGGAGGGCCGCCGCCGCCGCCGCCGCCGGACCTCACGCCGTTGACGCCTCTCTGACCGCAGACGCCCTCCCGCGCGTCCGTCCGCCTCCGGAGTCCTTTGACGCCGGCGGCGACGCGCCTCACTCAATGTCACGGCAGCAGGACGGCCGGCGCGGCACAGGCCGGCGGCGCACGGCGGCGGCGCGCGAGGCGACGCGGTTTGGCGACAAAATAATCACGCAAAACGGCCCGTTCTTTGTGGCGGCCCGTCGTCGCTGGGGGGGTCCTGGGGTCCTGTGGTTTGTGGGGGAGGCAGGGCCTCGGTGTGCGCCCCGGGTGAGGGCGCCGCCCGCCTGCACCGCGACGTCGGCGACGCCGCCGCCTGCCTGCCTTACCTGCCCTGGTCCCCCCCCCCCCCCCCCGGACCGAACCGTCGCCGTCGGTCGTACATCGATCGCCCTTCAAATATTTATGTACATCAGATATACATTTCGGATTCGCGGCTCGCCGACTCGACCTCCGGCGGGGCCCGCAGCGCAGCGTTCGCTGGCGAGCGTTTCGAACAGCGTCGACAGCGGCGGTAGCGACCCCCTTTGGCCGCCGTGGCCCACGAACCCCGTTGTCTTCCGCTGGTCGGCAATTACGGACTATGTAGATTCTTTTATTTATATTAAGATTTTTTAAGAAAATAAAGAGAAACTTCCTCAAGCACCTTTACTAGCATCCTGGCATTTTTAACTTTTGAGACTTTGAAAAAAAAAATGAACTTGTCAATTTGGCGTAGTAAACCTAGTTGCCAATACGTGCGTGCACGCACGCGCACGACTTAACTCGAGGGGGTCGCAGTGCAGCGGTGCAGTGCATACAGCGTGCTTCCAATAATGAAGGCGCGAGAGGTGAAATCAGAACGAAGTGCTGCAGGGGTGGGGTGTGTATCACATCGCGTGCGTGAGGGTCGGGGGTCGGGGTTTAATGGGGGGGGGGGGGGGGAGGCGTGAGTGAGATCGATGTCAGTACTGTAGCGGCCAGCGGAGAAAAGGAACCCCCTCGGCAAGAGACGCGAGCACGGCGAGGCTTTAATTTATTGAAAACAAAATATGTACACCCCAGATTAAAACGTCCAGTGTTAACTTTGCGCGTCGAACGTGAGCTTGAAATGTGGCAATGTGCCCTTCCTTGTCGACTCTTGTCTCCCTCACTCTCTGCCAGTGGTTTTCCCACGGTTCAGCAGTACAGCATATGCCGGCTGGTAGGTGGGGGGGGGGGGGGGGGGCACGACCTGGCGGGGCCTGACTGACCTGGACGGCCAGTGACATCCATCCTTCACCACCACGGCCGCTGGCTGGGGCGGGGCACTCCCCCCCCCCCCCCCCTGCTCTCTCTCGCACTCTCTCTTGCTATGTCTCTCTCTCTCTCTCTCGCACAACCACACACACGATCTGTCCGACCCAATGCAAACGTCAAGTTTGCCCCGTCGCCGAAAAATGGAGGCGTTGAATAAATGATGAAGTCCGACACGATTTTCCGTGGGCGGAACACATTTAGGGCGGGAGTCGTCGGCCAGCTGCGAGGGGGAACAGCGTGACGGCCGCTCCGCACGCAGTGCACGGAGTGCCGGCCACCCAACTCACACTGGAGTCGAGCCCGTCGCCGCCGGAGAGCGTAGGCAACCCAACTGACGCCTGTCCGGGCGGGGCGGGGTGGTCGCCGCCGTGGCGCTTAGGCAATCCGTCTCTTGCCGTGGAGGGCCTTCTTCCACGCCGTCCGCACTAGGCAACCCATCGCACACGCGACGCGAATGAGTTGCCTACGCTGCTGGGCGTTTGTCGCTACAGCCAGCAGACGACGATGTGAACTGCGAGGAGTGTCGTCTGTTTCCGCAGTCTCACAAATTTTTTTTCCTCAGGACCATCGTTTTGTTTTGTTTATACTGTTCGTGTTTTTTTTTTCTTTTCAAAAAATGTTTCTTCTCCGTGTTCCCTCTAACGGTGCATTCGAATTTCGCACGCCCAGTTCGTCACCCACAGTCACTCCCAACTGAGTGTGTGCGGTGAGATTCTTCCGAAAGCAAATCGTTCCCTTCTTGAGGTCCGGGAACGCAGCGCTCGAAAAGTCGCAGTGGCGGACACGGCGTTCCGTTTGTGCTGCAGTTCGTGCACGGAAATAATCGAGTTTCCGTGCCGTCGCAGCCACGCACTTGGGCCACGTAGTCGCGCCTCCTCCACGTCCGCGTCCACTCCCCTCCCGCCGCTCCTCCCCCCTCGCCTACTGTCTTCTGTCTTCAGGCAGCAACACAGCAACACTGCTCAGCGGCCATCTTCGGAAACTCCCCCGAAAGTGAGTTCGGGCTCCGCGGACGCCATTACGGTCGATTTTACGAGTGGAGAGACAAGACTTGGGTTTCCAGCGTCGCTTGAAAACGGAAAATGGACGGTGAGTAGATACAGTTTTTTGCAGCGAAGCGGATGAACGGGTTCATCTTTTTCCGAGGCTTTGAGTGTTCGAGTTGGTTTGCTCTCGCTATGAATTCTTTCGGAGAGAAATAGAACTGGCGAGCTGCAAGAAAACCCCCAAGCCGCCTCCGGCACGAAGGCCGGACCGGCGTCATGGGGGGCTAGCCGTCGCGAGGCCTGTCGACTTGCGCAATGTGCGGTACCCGCGCCTCGAGTTCTGCTCCTGCATTTGTAAAGTGGCTCGCGTTTATTATGTTCCCTGGTAATTTTAGAATGCTGCGCATTTTTGTTGAAAACTATTAAAGTCTCCCCACCCCGGCCAGTGGAGGGTAGTGGAATTCATTGACCTCAAACTCCCTCCCTACTTGTGTTTGTGTGTTTCGTGGTTCATGTTCGATGCGGAATGCGAGTTTTAGTTAGTTCATGTCGGGGTTGTGAGTAGCGTTATGATCCAGAATGTTAAATAAAAGTTTGGTTAGTTTGGTCCTGGACTTATTTTTAGAGCACAAAGCTTACTATCTTGTATATCCTGTTAGCCTTATAGCTTAAATGTCATTATCCTTATGTTGTTTGTTGTGTTTTTCAGATATCAAGACCTCTTCAAATCCTCCAAAGACTAAGATCTTTGTTGGTCGCCTGCCGGAAAATGCGCAAGCTGCAGATTTGCGCAGGTTGTTTGAGCAGTATGGTACTGTGACTGAATGTGACATTTTAAACCGGTATGGCTTTGTTCACATGAAGACTGAGGATCAGGCTTCTCGAGCCATTGAAAACCTTCACAACTGCAACTTCCAAGGATCAACGATCAGTGTTGAGGTGATCTATCTATTGGCTGTGATCTTGTTTGCAGCTTGCAGCTTTGCATTGTAATAACATTCTGTATTTGTTGTTAGGCGTCTACTGGCAAGAGGAGTAACCGTGAAGGTGGTGGTCCTGCTGGTCCCAGAAGAGGAGGTGGTGCATTTGGGGCGCGTGGAGGACGTGGGGGCTTTGGTCCTATGCGTGGTGGAATGGGTTATGGTGGCATGCGCTCTTCACCTTATGATCGCCCAGGTCCTTACGGCCGCCCTGACTCTTATGGCCGACCTGAGCCAGGTCCCTATGGTCGCCCTGATTTTGACCGCCGTCCCGTAGGACCTGGTCCCGTAGGTCCGGGCCCAGTTCCCGCTGGACCTGGACCGGCTCCTCCCGCAGGTGCTGGCATGGGTGCCATGAGGAATGGATACTATGATGACCGCCGTGATGCTGGTGCTTACATGGACCGATCAGCAGATTACATGGAGCGCAGAGATGGTCGAGATGCTGCTTACGGGATGGACCGAATGGGAATGGCTCGCATGGACGGCTATGATCGTGCTTATGGAGATTATGCTGCGCGTGCTGCCCCGATGCCAACCAGGTATATTCGGTCGTACAACATAAAACTTGTATCTTGCCATATTAATTTCCTGATTAACCTTTAACTGTTTCGTTTTTATTTTCATTGTCTTTTTCCTCTTGACTGAAAAAGAGTTCAGTAATAATTTTAGTTTAATTGTTAATAATTTCCTTCTTGATGTTTTCTAGAAAGCACACATTTGACACTATCTAACCAGAGAAATGTTTGATGCTATGGCAAAAATATTCATATGCTTCATAGTACATCTGACAAACCAATGATGTGCTTTCTCTCTGTACACTGTATTGGTGTGTTTTGAAGCTAATGCTGTGTTGACATGGCCATCCTTTTTTCCAGTGACATGTATGCTGCCACATACAGAGAAGGTGACCGCAGTGCCTACCCTGACATGAGGCAGTCTTATGAAAGGCGTGACATGACACCTCGTGAGATGCCTGCTGCTCGTGATGCTTATGATCGTGCTGCCATGCCTCCTCAGAGCTATGAACGTCGTGACTATGGTGCTGCAAGAATGGGTGCCGCCACTGACATGTTCAGCCGCAGGACTCCACCACCACCTCAACCAGCCTACACTGCAGGGTGAGCCTCTCCTCCCTCCTCTTTCTGGTGCTACAGCATGCATGTGTACTGTTCCATCTTTCCGTCCATTTGTCATTCTGTTGTATGGGGCAAATGATGTGATGCATGGTGGCTCAACTATTTAAATCTTGCAATTAAATTCATATGGACGGTGAGGGATAGGAAGCTTATCTGTGCTTGAGCATGGTAATGAATATAATGCTCCTTCTGAAATTGCCTAGTATTTTGATCCTCAAAGCTAGTTAATAGACTTTTTATTCTTGATTAATTCCCTATTGCTCTTTTCTTCATACTAGTTGTTTTATGGACCACATATGTTGTGCAGTTCTACCTCAGAATGGATACTAGTTGTGTACCTTGGGGTGTTCCTGGTTCCTGTACGAATTGCAGATATTAACTATACTCCTGTCTTATAATGTAGATTATTCTTCCTGACCACTAACATTATTTCCATGCATTGCTCAAGATTATGGGTTGTTAAACTCTTACTCAAGTTTCTTCTCCCCATGCATCATTAAACTTCATATTTTGTCATGTAGTGAAATTGTTAATGTTTGAAGAATTCAATCTTTGTGCAAATAGTATAGCATATCATAGCAATGCCAGTGTGGCATTAGAAATCTCTAGCTTTAATGTGGTTTGATTGGTTTCCATTTCATAGTATACTTTGGTGATATGCAAATACAAGTTGCATGTCTTTCTGTTTAGTGTGAAAGTAGTCTCATGTTTTTGGAATTTTTCAGTTAACATTCAAGAGTTGCTTCCCTGTGAGATAACGCCATGTGACCACATGGACATCCTTGGCTCTTGATTTCCAATGGTAAAGGTCATCTTCATGGTATCTCCTGCATGTTTTGCTGCATAAAATAAATTCTGGGTTGTTAATGACCACACTGCATGTGTTGCTTCAATGCTTTTAATTGCTTTTGCGTGGTCAGACGAGTGAGCTTTCTTCTCCTGACCTGTAATTTTAATCTCCGGCAAAAGGGTTTCAATAGTTCACACCCCCAAGCGATTTTAAAGAGGGCATTTCCGACACATGTCCTATCCTGCGTTTAAGCACATGCAATGCAACACCTATGGTCTGTTATGAATTAGTTTTTGTCTGTGACTGTGTCCTGCAGAGGCATGTGGTTCTGAGGTAATGTGGGTGGTTTCTTACCTACTTACCTTGCTGTTGCCTCATGGACTCCATTTGTGAACCATTTGCCATTTCAAAATCGGTGCTGAAGCTGTGGTCAGACATGCTATTCTTGGCCTGGTGTTTGCATTCGTTTTTTGTCAAAGTTCGGAATTAGTCGGTAGCCTCGTACTTGCATCTGAAGCGCCCTCGATTGCTGGGACTTTGCGATTTCGTTTTCCGATTTCTAGCGCGGCTCCTGGAAAAGCTTTAGTACTGTGCGATGCCGTAGGTACTCCAGCGGAATCGCCCCGAAGCGTTGCACCGTTCTATCCGAGCTCTCGTGACTATATCGGGTATCTCGGGGAAACTCGCCTATGGCTTTCTTTGGGTTGTTGGTTGTAGTCAATGCATGCGTATTCACCTCGGTATTCACTCCCTCAAATCCCCTCGTACTCAACATGTCCTGTTTGTCAATCCGGATCGATCCGGATTCGTGAGGGGGAAGATGGGGGGGGGGGGGGGGGGGGGAGCTGTTGTCTAACTGTTTGTGGTGTTAAAAGGACTTCTTTCTCCTCTGCTTCCATCTTTGCAATCAGGCCGGCTTGGTTCCTTGGAATAAGTATTCCGTAAGGAAGGTTCTGTCATGAACAATTCACTGAAGTCCCGAGTTTTCTCTGGTCATACCGAACTCTCGAAGGTGGGGAGTCTCGAATACCTCCCGGATCGTGGAAGGGAACCGTTCAGCTCTCATGTCCTGAACATCATGCAGAGATGTTCCTCTGTTCCTGGGACCGGCCGCCCCCTCCTCCGTACTGTAACTGCGTTAACACTGTGCGTTATGTCTGTATGCCGTAGCTACCCTGATATGCAGCCGCGACGATACTAGCGTCGTGATCGATGTTTGCGTGCGACCCCGGTAAGATTTTTCTGCCTGGCGTAGGTGCGAGAACCGGCACTCATCGTGGACAGCGAATCTTGTGCCGATATATCTTTATTCCTTTGTTTTCAATGTAAGGTTTTTTTTTCTTAGATGTGCTTTATTTATGAGAGGTTTTCATTTAGTTGCTAACTGGCGATTCATTTATTGTATAATGCATAGCACGCCGGGTGAATTTTCTATCTCTAATAAATGCGATAACTTAGTGTGAAAGACATGGCGGCTATTATCACTACTATATGTATATACATAAGTATATATATACATATTAAATATATTTACCTTTAAATAAATTTTTATTTGTCATTTAATGTCTATTTCATTAGGAAGTCCAAAGCAGATTGTTATTTTTTTACCGTTCTGACAATTGCATCTGACGACAGATAGCTCCTCACTTAAATCGACTTAGGTGCAGGAATAAATTATGTAAGGTAGACCATCATTTGCGTTGCTTTGCAAAAGCAAACCTAAGGCTTTAACTGCGAATCGAAATCCTTAAAATTATGTACATCAGCATCTTTAGTCCCGTAGGTTGTCTTCCACGCAATGTATGTAAAGCTTGTTTCTTGTACTTCGATAGATCCACAAAATAAATCATTTCCTTTGTAATTTTTGACTGTTGACTTATGTCACCCAAGTAGAGATAATGTAAATCCTCTCATCGGTATGCCATGTCACAGGCTGCTGACACCTTGAACACCAAGAATGAAGTTGCCCACAACTCGAACTTAAAGTGTAGAGGGTGTCTTCAGACACTAAGAGCCGCACGGTTACAAACTACGTGGTGATTGTTCATGGAGGGGACCCATTGTTCTGCTTGTTGTTTGCTCAATTTGGATACGGCTGACTGTTCAATTTTTCTGTGGAGTGTCACGTGTGGCGTTTTGAGTTTTATCTGTTTATAGTGACCATCCTCTTTGGGATTTGCTTTTGGTTTGTTGGAAATGTAAGACCACTTAGTAGTAATATAGACCTATAATTTTTTACTTCCACCAGTTCAGCTCTGGCAACCACTAGTTGGACTATGCCGTCTCCTACCTTGTGATAGACCACATGGCTTTACTCTCTGCAAAATGAGCTTTCTTGGGAGAGAATGCTGACGAGGCTAAATGTGGGATATACACGTTTTCCAATTCCATTGGTATTACACACTGCAGTAGCAGGTGGTTTGCTCTGGTGGTGCACCTGGATTACCCTTTTTTGTGGACTATTGCTGCAACTAAGTTTTCATTTCTTGTAGCCACATCCGTTTTGAAGTTCTCTCCGTGGTTCTGAACTCTCTTCTGAGAAGGGAGTGTCCGCCATGAAGTGAAATTCTGTAGACGTGGTTGAGTAATGGCTTCCTCTTGATGCTCCATGATATGGAAATCCAGGAGGGCACTGTCCAGATCAAAGTAAACCTACAAGCTGAATGAATGAAACCGGAAATGGTCGTAGTCCAAGTCCAATTTACTCGGCGCAAGCTGAATACGTCCGCTTGAAGACATCTTGGTTGATGTTCACGCCTTGGGTGTGCATCTAGCCTTGATGGCAGGAATTGGTGGGAAGGGTGGCCGTGGGGCTCCTTTCCCCAGCCCAGTTCCTGTTATTTCACCCGATTCTACGAGAGGATGAGCTTGCGGAGTGGTTGGAGGGGCGGGGACACTTCCCACGCACACCGGACTGGGGCGGCGGCCGAGGTCGGAATGCGACGTATGCAGTACTTGCGGCGAGGCGATGAGAGGCGAGGCGAGGCGTTCGGAGGCGTTTCGTGTACGATGCGTAAGGTAGGTGTTGCGTCGTTTTCCTTGCGCTCTTTCGATGATCTCCGCCGATTCGACTTTTCCATCCGACGTGCCTCGAGAACCGTCTAACGGCTATCATCTTTTAGGCAATTCTCGTTGCTTTTGTTGACTGTAGCGGGAACTTGCGGCTTGCGAGTGTTGGTATTGGGGAACCTATGAGGTCTTTGCCTTGCTTCATGTTGCTGTGGCAGAGCAGGATCCCTTCAGAGCATTGCTGATGCCGACAGAACTTTTCTACTGATTTGTCTAGATTAGAAAGCCTTAGATTTCTCCTTACAGTAGAACTTCCTCCTGTAGTTCTCTAGTTGTCAATTTCTTATTCAGTACATGGATCTTCATATAAATTACGTGGTTCTGGAAGTTCTGTCTTGCAGAACTAGCATTAATTGTTATGGAAAGGTTTCGCTCATGAAATAGATTTTTTTTATTTTTACTAAAATTTTTATTATTTTTCAGCTGGTTTGTGAACCCGGGCAGTGCAACACCAGCAGCCCCAGCTGCCCCTGTTGTGACGAAGAGCTGACTTCTCGTGTCAGGTATGATTGCTCAGTGTGGATATTAAACCTGAAGAAGTATTACTCTTGTTTAAGACTGAGTCTGCGTAGTGTTAAACTACTAAGTGTTGTATCTTAGTAATTTTACATATACCTTTACTGTCAAGTATTTTCTCTTGTGCAGTGTATGCCATTAATTTCGACTGTGCCAGAGGCTTTATCTCTTTGTGCCATTTTCAATCATACTATTTTTATTGAATATACTTGCTCATTGAGGCATTTTTGTTACATCTCAATTTACTGCCTCATGTGATCCAGTGCCATCATTAAATATATTTTTATTTGTGTCCGTTTTTTACCAATTTTTTTCCCATGATGAGTTTTAAGAAAAGGAATAGACTTCATTTGGTGGTGTATAATTTCCAAGCACTCCACATAATGGGCTCTGTTCTTGACCTATCTGTGATATTGGTTAGTGCACTGAATGACAGGTGTAGGGCAGCTTTGGTTCCTAAAATATTTTTCCCCCACCAACCAGCCTATTGCTTCCTTTATCCTCAAGATCTGTGATATTTGAAAAAATAAAAAGACTGATATGAATTGAATTCTTGTTTGCTTTCCGTCCCTGCTCCAAAACTATGCACAACACACAATCATTCCCAGTTTACTTGTCCGACTGCACAGGGACCACTATGAAACAGTAAAAGTAACTGGTTCTCCCTCAAACTGGACCTGGGAGAGATTCCGGTCATTGCGAAGTAGTCGATGTCTCTGGATGTTGCTAACAAGGTGGACACCTTCAAAATTAGATCATTTTAGGAGGGCAGTTGTGATGTCTTATGGGAAGACTCATGAAAGTTTCTTGCGGAAGGCCACTCTTGGCTTTACTTTTTCTACATCGAAACAAAAATGAAGATAAGAATAAAAAACATGTTCACAAGCACTGAATGAGTTCTGAACACGTCAAAAATGATAAAATTCATTATTGTCCAAAGAAAAATAATATTAAATTATGGATTCTGTGGGGCTGCCAGTGCGAGTTACAGTGGAGTTAGTGTCGTCTCCATTACTCTCTGGATGACAACTTGGTCCAGATAGAGAGGTGGACAGTTTGCATAACTTCGCCATAACATTAGAAAGTTCCTGGCGCATCCCCCGAGTCCCCTGATGACGACAAAGATGTTACGCCCCCACCGCCCAATCCTGTCCTCCTCCCAATCCTGTCCTCCTCCCCTCCCCCTAGGGTCAGAAGGGAGGTAGGGATGGGGGGGGGGGGGGGGGGGGGGGGGGGGTGGCACAGCAGTCTGGAGTGGTGCAGGAAGTCGAGGCTCGGGGGGCCCGTGGTCTTGTGATCTTGATATCAACAGATGGTGGTTGTCCGTACCCACTTGCACCCCTCTGTTAGCGCCTCACACGTGAAATCTCGTCAGTGACCAAGGTGCGTATTTGCTGTACTGGTGTCCTTCTTGTTATGAGTGGGTCTTGATATTTATATTGAATCGATTGTTTGTTATGCCCCTAGTTTGTTCTGTCAATTTGATGATTTGATTGCTCGTTTTGAGTCTCGTCTTGACATTTTTAGTTCTGCCATTCTTTTTCTTGCTCTTGGCAGTTCCAGTTTTAGCCTATAAATTATTCAATTGTGTTCTCTGTGGTTTTCCCTGTCACTGATACCGTAAACTTTTATGTAGGTTAGAGTTATCTCAATCAGCTTATGACAGTAGCTTGGCCACTTCGGCACTTTGTACATTGAAAATCCTGCTGTATACTATGTAAAATTTACCATCTACTGTTGTAGGAGCACCATGGCATCCCCATCATCACCCCAGCCTGTCAATGAGGAAGATCTTAAGTCACTAAAAGAAAGGATGAAGATGATTTCGAGTGCAGATCCCCAACAATATCATAATGACTTTTCACTCAGGCGTTACTTGCGCGCCTTTAAAACTGTAGATGATGCATTTAAGGTGCGTTGTAGAGTATTCTCTACATTAAATTACATCATGTTTGGACTTACTGAGTGAGAACCGTTGTATTGTTGCAGGCTATTTTGAAAACAAATAAGTGGCGTGTTGATTATGGTATTGCTGAGTTGACTGAGACCAATCCTCTTGTACAAAAGCACATGGAGCAAAAGAAAGCAAGAGTACTGAGACATCGGGATATGAGTGGTCGTCCAGTAGTGTATATTCCAGCCAAAAATCATAATGTCAATGACAGAGATATTGACGAACTCACTAAATTCATTGTTTACTGTCTGGTGAGTGTTCAGATTTTACAAACCAGGTAATTTAAGGAAGTTGTTATATTTGACTTTTATAAGACTGCTTTAATTAACTTTGCAGGAAGAGGCATGTAAAAAGTGTTTTGAAGAGGTTGTTGACAATTTGTGTATTGTGTTTGACCTCCGCGATTTTGGATTGAGCTGCATGGACTATCAAGTTCTCAAGAACTTGATTTGGCTGCTCAGCAAACATTATCCTGAAAGACTTGGTGTGTGCTTGATACTCAACGCTCCAACTCTCTTTACTGGTTGTTGGGCTGTCATCAAGGGATGGTAAGTGGTTGTAGTAGGCGGCCGTGCTGAAATTCAGTTCCCTTTAAGCGAACATCTGTAATAAAAATTGTGTATTCATTTTGGATTTTCATATTTTACAGGCTTGATGAGAACACATCCAGCAAAGTACTGTTTGTAAGCAGTGAAGAAGAGCTCTGCAAGTATTTGATACCTGATATTCTTCCTACTGATGTGTGAAGTATTTGGATTCTATCTTCAACAATTTCCAAGTTGCCGGTGTTGGCTGCAAGTGAAGAAGAATGTGAAATGAAAATATGTATTGGCAGAGCGTGGTATTTTTTTTCTCCCTCTAATGGCATCTAAACTCTGCTAAATTTTAACCACACTGATGAAATACATTTTCATGACTCTGCATTTCCTAAAATTATCATTGATTGTAAATTCTTTTTTGAGGGTGCAGTATTCCATAAACATTATTTGTGTTTTTCTTTCATATTGTATGTTATTCCTTATCTTCTCAAGTACCTGTGTTGTTTTTTTAAAATGTTTTTAAGAAAATATGAGGCCTGTTCTGACGTTCCTCAAATTTGTGTATAGCAAATTTATACATATTCGTTTTTCCCAATATTGTTGACCATACGGAGACTAAGAGTGATGCTCCTTTTGATCATTGTTTTCTTCCAGTTTTAGTCCTCCTCCATAGTGTTATGACTTCGGTTGCTTGTGAATTCAAACATGACACCTTGATATGTTTGAGGTGCACAGGTGTTTATTAAAAATAGTTCGTCCCTTACCCATTGAGGGTGTTTGGGTAAACTAGTATTATTTCTTCCTGAAATGTGAAAATGTACTGTGTTCATCAGTGTTGATGAATGCATTAATTTTTTGCTTGCTAGTTGGAAATCTGTGATGTCTGGTGATGATACGGTGGTCACAATGTGAGTCACTATTCTTTTAAATTAGTTAAGTGCCTTTAAATGTTGGTTTGTTTGTTCCTTTCTTCCATGTTTGGTAAATCATAGCCTATAACTTTCGTGAAAAAGAAACTTCCTCTTTTTATTCACTTACTGATGTGACAAATTACTGTCAGGCATGTGTTTTAATAGATAACACTAATTTTTATAATGCCTCCCAATGACTTTGACTGTTGTAAGTTCTTTTGGGGACCACTGGCTGAAATTGTAATGAATGGGGTGTACAGAGACGGCAATCCCTGTCATCTGTATTTCAAAGTGTCATATTAATATTATATTGCTGTTTCCATGTGGGTTGCTTCAGTTCATGGAATTGGTTTGCAGGTATTACATCACATTATTAAATGTTTAGAAAGGAAAAAAAAAAACATCAGGCTAAGGGGAACAACTCTCAAAACTCTATTTCTTTTAATCTGTATCTATGTTTATGATCAAAGTATTGAACTTGCCAGTGTAGAGTAGTAAATTTTGTTTTAAATTACTTACCACATATCCCTACCTGTTATAACTGTAGCCATTTGCCTTGTACCTTTCACTGATGCCATCATTTACTACTTAGTGTAATGCCTTTTAAAAGTTACCTGACTAGTATTGTTTTTGAACTAGGATTTGTTTAACATTACATGTTCTCACATATTGGGGTGTGAGCTGTGCATTGATTTTTGTTTGCCCACTTTATGTTAACAGACTCAAGTCTTCAGAGTATTTTAAAAATTAGGACAAGATGTGTTCCTAACAAGTTTGCAGTTCATTGCTCAACAACAAAAGTTTCCTCATGGCTGTACATTTTGTTTCTGCAATTCTCCCTTCTATTTTATCGGAATCAGGGCAGTAGTAGATCTGCTTAATTGCAACAAAACTGTCAGCTGGTACTGTAGGAAGTGCTATCTTTACCTGCAAACTTATGAATAAAATGTTTGAGATGAGATGAGCTCATTAAAAAGCAAACGTGTATTTTTTTTTCTACCTTTTTTCCCACTTGAGTTCCCCGGGGGCGCTTTGATGAGCCGGCCTGTTTAACCCGTAATCCGCGATAACTCGTCGCTCACAATGGCATGTCATGATGGTCTTCATTCTAAACGGCCCTGGGCAGCCCTGGGCGCGGCGCGGGGTCTGAGTAGTCATGTCGGAGGCGCGGATTGCCGCTGCTCGCGTCATAAAGCCCCAATCTACAGACACACCCTCAGGAGCAGTCGTTGCCTATTTCATGCGATACGATTCGCGTTCCCCAGCTATAGGGATTCCTACCCTCCCCCCACCCACCGAGAAAAAAATGGCGTTAATACGTGACATGTGTAGAAGAGGAACTGAGCCGTCGCCCCCCCCCCCCCCCCACACACACACACACTCAGAATTAGAGAGAGAGAGTCCCGAACTTAATTGTTCTAGTTTGAGGGTGGTCATCTCGGCGCGGCACGCTGATAAAGGCTCACAGTCGGGCGCTAATCCGGCCCGCGCGCCGCGGACGCCGGCGGACCCCCTCGAGAGCCGCCCGTTGTCAACCTGTGCGATAACGCTGCGCGCTGCGCGGCGCGGCGCGGCGTGCCGAACCGGCGTTTCCCATGCGCCCGCTCCCGGTCAGTGCCATCCCGGCAGTGTCGGAGCAGTGAACCGGGGGAAAGAGGTAAGTGGGACGGGGCCGCGGGCAGCGCGCCGCAGGCCGCAGGCCGGACTCTAGGCCGGAGAGGACGGGACCGGGCCGGCGCTGCACTGCGGCCGCGTAGATGCACCCGAGAGGCGAGGTGGCGCTAGCGGCGGCGCCGGCTTCGGCTTTTACGTCGGGGCCGGGCCGTTTGACACCGCGCCGCGGTCGCGGCCGCGCTGGGCGCACATGAATTCCAGGCGGCGGCCTCGCGGCTCTGCCGGCCGCCGGCCCCCCGGCCCCCTCTGGCCTTATGGTGGCGCCCCTCCGGCCCCCTCCAGTGGGTCCGCAGCCGCAGCCGCGCGGTTAGGTGAGCCTAGTCCGCGCGCGCGGCCCGCGTCACCTGGACGTGCCGTGTCTTCCCCACAGATGAGGACCGAGTCGGCGCCGAGGATGACGGCGAGGTGGCTGACGGCCTTCCTGGCCGCGCTGTGCGTCGGGGGCGCGGCGGCGCGCTGCGTGCGCGGCGGCACCGGCTCCGACCGGCTGGGTCGATTCGTGAGGGCGGTCCCCGACGACGTCGACGTCGCCAACGGCACCGGCACGCTTGACGAGCACGAGATCCGCCGCTACCTCGCCGACGAGTACGAGAAGCAGGCGACCCACTACTGCAACCTGGCCAACGAGGCCGAGTGGGGCTACAACGTGGACCTGACGAACGCGACGACATCTGATTTATACGTGAGTCTGACGTCCGAGTACCGTGAAAGGTCTCCCTGAGGTGCGGCGGGAGGCGCCGGGCGGGCTGCCTACCCGGCGCTGTGCAGGCGCCCCGTACCCGCCGCGGCCCGCGCGCCCGACCCGAAACACTAAGACCCTATCTCTCCACCACCTCGACCAGGACCAGGCCACCCAGGCCATGGCGCAATTCGAGAAGGACCAGTGGAATGCGCAGTTCAAGAACTGGGACGAGAACAAGATCCGGGACAGCGGGCTGCGGCGACAGGTGCACTTCCTCAAGTCGCTGGGCACGGCGGCGCTCACCGCCGAGGACTTCAAACAGCTCAACGCCAAGCTGCTCGCCATGCAGACCACCTACAGCACCGCCAAGGTGTGCCCCTTCGACAAGAAGTCGTGCGACCTCGACAAGGAAGGCCTCAACCTGGACCCCGGTGAGTATCGGCGTGCGTGCACACCGAGGCACTTTTAGACCGCCCGTGTTCAAGCCCTTCTTTTTCCCTTTGTCGCTAAATCTGGTTTGTACTAACGCTATTGCCCCCTGCAGGCATCGAGGCGATCATCACCAAGAGCAGGAACTACGAGGAGCTCCTGTACATCTGGAAGGCGTGGCACGACGCCTCCGGCAAGAAGATGCGCGCCGACTACAAGGAGTACGTGACGCTCTCCAACAAGGCCGCTAAACTCAACAGTGCGTAGACCTCGCTCGCCCCGCGCTCCGCCGGCTCCGCCCGCACCACGACTCGGTCCCCGCGTCAACGCCCGCCCACCCTCTGCTCTCTGCCGTGCAGGCTACACCGACATGGGCCTGATGTGGCAGGACTCGTACGAGACGCAGGACTTCACCAGCACGATCGACGCGCTGTGGGCCGAGGTGGAGCCCCTGTACCGGGAGCTGCACACGTACACCCTGGGCAAGCTGCGCGAGGTGTACAAGGACAATATCAAAGACAGCGACACCCTGATCCCGGGCCACCTCCTCGGTACGTCCTCGGCGGGCTCGCCGTGAAGCGCGCGCCCTCCTGGTCCTCACGCTGAACCGCGCTCTCCCGTACTCAGGCAACATGTGGGGGCAGACCTGGATCAACCTGTACGACATCCTGCAGCCGTACCCGAAAGCGTCATCCTACGACGTCACCGGCGCCCTCGTGGCTCAGGTGCGTTCCTCGCCGCGTCGCCGGCCCGCGGCCGCCCCCAGTCCGCGCCGTGGCCTGTTCGGCCAGCTCGCCGACCTCTGTTCACCGGCGTTGCCTCCTCTGTGCAGGGATACGATGCCAAGAAAATGTTCGAGACGGCCGACGAGTTCTACCAGTCCATGGGCCTGTTCCCCAACGGGATGTGCTACGGCGAGAAGGCCATGATCGTCAAGCCCGAGGGCAGGGAGGTGACATGTCACGCGTCCGCCTGGGACTTCTGCGACGGCAAGGACTACAGGATCAAGATGTGCACCAAGATCGACCAGGACGACTTCCGCACCATCCACCACGAGATGGGCCACATCCAGTACTACCAGCAGTACGCGCACCTGCCCTACGTGCTGAGGGACGGCGCCAACCCGGGTCAGTCCCCCCACCCCCACCCCCACCCCTTCCCGCCGCCCCGGTCCCCCTGCCCGACAGTGAGGCCGTTGCTGATGAACGACTTGCGCAGGCTTCCACGAGGCCATCGGCGACACCATCGCCCTCTCGGTGGACACCCCGAAGCACCTCAAGACCATCAAACTCCTCGATGAATCGGTGTACAGCGACACCAAGGAGAGCCGCGTCAACGCCCTCATGAAGATGGCCCTGGAGAAGGTAGGGCGGAGGAGGCCAAGGCTCCGCGGGGTGCGGAGGTGGGCCGTCCCGCCCGGCCGCCGCGCGCGGCGGGCCTGCCTACCCCCGAGTCCGCAGGCGCCCGACTGACCGCGCCCGCTCCCCGTCTCTGCCAGGTCGCGTTCCTGCCGTTCGGCCTGCTGGTGGACAAGTGGCGCTGGGATGTGTTCGCCGGGACGGTGGACGAGAGCCAGTGGAACAAGCACTGGTGGGACCTCAAGGCCAAGTACCAGCTGCTCAGCCCGCCCCTGGCGCGCACCGAGGACGACTTCGACCCCGGCGCCAAGTACCACGTGCCGGCGGACTCCAAGTACATCTCGTGAGTAGCGATGCAGCGGGTGGTATTTTCTCTGGAAACGTGTCGTGGCGGATGACGACTTTCGGGAGGAACTGGATAGCAGATGGGTAGCTTTCAGCAGATGTCTGTTATCTCTTATCTCTTGTCAGGCCCGATTCCCACCCCGGCTGGTCAGTGATCAGGCCTAGCGGTCTAGTTGTTTCCATCCTGTTCCTTTTTTTTTGTGGGGCAAAGTTGCCTCACTACAGATAGGACTCTTTAAAGTGGACGCGAGACACACGGCACTCATAAACCGGATTAATCACACCAGCCAAACACTATTTTTGAGAGATAATTGGATAGTGGACGACACCTGCACCAAACCGACTCGCACCAGCTCTGACGAACCCTCCTGTGCCCAGGTACTTCGTGGCGCACATCCTGCAGTTCCAGTTCTACCGCGCGCTCTGCATCGAGGCGGGCCAGTACGACCCCAAGGACTCGGCCAACAACCCGCTGCACACGTGCGACTTCTACCAGAGCAAGGAGGCCGGCAAGAAGCTCGCGTAAGCAGCGGCGGGTCCCGGCCCGGGGTCCCCTTGTGACGTTTGGGCAGAGAGGTCCCCTCGCGGCCTCAGGCGATGCTTCGCACCCCTCTGCCTGCTCCGCCACACTATCTCTCACTCTCTCCCGTTTCCAGGTCCGGCCTGATGCTGGGCTCGTCGGTGCCCTGGCCGGAGACCCTCCGCGCCATGACGGGCGAGACCAAGATGACCGGCAAGGCGCTGCTCGAGTACTTCGACCCCCTGTACCAGTTCCTGCTGGAGGCCAACGGCCACGCCACGCACTCCACCGCCAAGCCCGACACGACCACCCAGAGCACGGCCTCGACCACCCAGGGCACGGCCTCGACCACGCCGTCGGCGGCGGCGCCCGCCACCGTGCGCCGCGGCCTGGCCGCGCTGGCGCCGCTGCTCGTCCCCGTGGCCCTGCTGTGCCTGCTCCAGTAGTTGGCCGCGGCAGCCGCGGCCATCCCGCACCCCGAGTCTCTCTGTGATAACGTGTGGACGCACTGTGATGCATTTTAGTGTAAAGTGGAAGAAGGGGAAGAAATAAAGCTTTGCGCCACGTGCGCGCCTGACGGTTGCATTCTTGTCCTTCCGGCCCTCCCTTGCAGAGCACACAGGACCGGCGGGCGGGTGGGGCGCCGCCGCCGTCGCACCGCTGGGTGCACCCGCCCCCACCTCCCCTCCGTTACACGGCGTGCGGCGTCTGCCAAGCACTGCCAAGCACTTGCCAAGGGACGGCCGCCGGCGGCGCCGGCGGCGAGTTTGTGATTGCATAACCGGATTAAATAAACCGGGATGCGTCCCTGCCGGGGCGCGGCGTGCCGCGACGGACGCCGTCACAAGCCGTCCCGCTGCTGCTGCTGCTGCCGGCGGGGTACAGCCCCTGCCTCGCGCCCGCGGGGCGGGCGCCGTTTTCGCATGTTGGCAGCGACGACCCCCCACCCCGCCCCTCCCACGTCCTCCCACCCTTTTGTTTTGTCGCAGAGCGCCGCTGTAGAGGTTGGCTGACTTTGCCGAACTAGACACTGCGGTGCCGTCTATGTCCGCGCGTGGGAAGTGTGTCGGGCCGGGTCCGGACATGAGTCAAGTGGCGCGGGCCTGAGACGGAGAGGTGCAGCTCACCGCGGGAGTCCAAGGTCAGTGGCGGTGCGGGTCCCCGCCGGTGCCCGCGGGCCCTGTCAACACCTCGGCGAAAACGTGTGCTATGCCCCCCGGTTATGCCCCACTGAAACGATTCCGGATGGATTCCGAAAGATTTCAACGGAAGTCGGATGACCCTGAATCACCGTCGTACTACACCGGCTTACCTTAGCTGCCCCCCCCCCCCCTCCCCCGGCCTCCTCTCTCGGTTTCAGATGAGGCCGACAGCCGCCGTCGTGGCGCTGGTGCTGCTGGGGTGTCTCGGAGACGTCTCGGCGCGCTGCCTGCGCGGCACCGGGGTGTCTCTAGCCCCCCGACCGTCTCGCGTGCGCAGGGACGTCCCCGACGTCCCCCTCCCCGCGGCAGCCGGCCCCGCCGACGCGGAGGGGCCCCCTGACGAGCCGCCGACAGAGGCCGGGCCTGAGGGCGGCGTCGCCGACCCCCACCTCGCGCCGGACTCCGCAGAGGACCTTGACGGCTCCGATGCAGACGGTTCTGGTTCCGGCTCCGGCTCTGGTTCCGGTTCCGGTTCTGGTTCCGGTTCCGGCTCTGGTTCCGGTTCCGGTTCTGGTTCCGGTCCGGACGGCTCCGGTTCTGGATCCGGCTCTGGCTCTGGCTCTGGACCCGGTTCGGACTCCGGCTCAGGCTTCGACGGCAGCGGCTCCGGCAGCGGCTCCGGCAGCGGCTCCGGCGCGGGCCCCGCCACGCCGGAGCCCGACGGTGATGACGGCCTGGTGGACGAGGCCGAGCTGTCGGCGTACCTCGCCGCCGACTACAGCCGGAGGGTGTCCGCGCTCTGCAACAGCCACGTGCAGGCCAACTGGGCGCGCTCCACCGATCTGGGCAACACCGCCGTCCTGAAGCACATCGTGAGTGACGTGCTCGTGGACGTGGTCGCGTTGAAGGGCTCCGCGGGACGGCGCCCCGCTCAGGCACTGAATCTCTGCCAACTAGGACGAGACGCTGGCCGACTTCAACGCGTTCCAGAAGGACGAGTTGCAGCACCGCTTCAGGGGCCTGAACCGGTCCAACATCCAGGACCCCCAGCTGCAGCGGCAGCTGGCCGCCGTCCTTGAAGGCGTCTTTGGCGACGACGAGATTGGGCTCGAGCGTCAGCTCGCCGACGTCGTGGACAGGATGGAGACCGTCTTCAGCACCGCCAAGGTGTGCCCGTACCGGAAGCAGGAGTGCGACCTGGACAGCGAGGGCCTCCATCTCACCCCCGGTGAGTGGGCGCGAGGCGTGGGCGGCTGGGCTGCTCCACGACGGGGTTCGTGTCCTTGTTGCGGGTGTCACCGTCCCACGTTCCACGCCGCAGGCATCGAGGACATCTTCACCACGAGTCGCGACTACGACGAGCTGGCGTACGTCTGGGGGGCGTGGCACGACGCATCCGGCAAGAAGATCCGGGAGGACTACAAGGAGTACGTGAACCTGTCCAACCAGAACGCCGAGCTCGGCGGTGAGTACCCGGGCGCCCGCTGCCGCGGCCCTACCGTGTCGCCCGTCCCTGACCGTCGCCGCCGCCGCACGTGCCGCAGGGTTCGACAGCACGCGCGAGCACTGGCAGAGCGCCTTCAAGATCGACGACTTCGAGGCGACGATGGACGCCCTGTGGTCGGACGTGGAGCCGCTGTACAGGGAGCTGCACACGTACACGCTGGCCAGGCTGCGCAAGGCCTACCCGGGCAGGATCGACGACTCCGGACTCATACCGGCCCACCTGCTCGGTGCGTCCCCCGCACGATACTCGCCGCGAGACTTATTGCTGCGGGACCCGGTGGTGAATGTCGTGTTCTCGGATGCACGCAGGCGACATGTGGGGGGTGTCGTGGCTGAACCTGTACGACATCCTGGTGCCCTTCCCCGAGGCGTCGACTGTGAACGTGACCAAGGCCCTGAAGGAACAGGTTTGGTCGCCGACGACGCCGCCGCCCCTCACCAGAGGGCGCCTGCTGGGTAGGCTGCCGCCACCTCTGCACGCGCGCGCGTCGTGCGGGCTGGCCTGCCCCGGCACCTGCAGGCGCCCCGCACGCAGAGCGGCAGCGGCCGCGCCCTTGTCAACGCCCTTTCCTTCCAGAACTTCACCGTGGTGCGCATGTTCGAGACGGCGGACGAGTTCTACCAGTCGATGGGCCTGCTGTCCAGCGCCATGAGCTACGGGGAGAAGGCCATGATCACCAGGCCCGAGGGCAGGGAGGTGGACTGCCACGCGTCCGCCTGGGACTTCTGCGACGGCAAGGACTTTAGGTAGCGGCGGCCGTGCCATGCAACTCCCCCCGGGGATTATATATATATAGTTTTTAAAAAATCCTGGCCTGTATGATAGGATCAAGATGTGCGCCAAGATCGACCAGGAGGACTTCTTCACGATCCACCACGAGCTGGGCCACATCCAGTACTTCCAGCAGTACGCACCCCTGTTTATCACCTGCCGCAGCGGAGCAAATCCAGGTGACATAAAGCGGACTTGGTTCACCGTGCTAGCGATTTTCTAATATGGCAATCCGTTTAGCCGAAACAATTTAAAAAAAACATTTTTTATTGCGTGACTTAGGATTTGACGAGGCTGTAGGGGACACCATTATCCTCTCGGTGAACAACCCGAAGCACCTGGAGGCCGTCGGCCTCCTCGAGGACTACGTCGACACCGAGGAGAGCCGCCTGAACGCCCTCATGAGGACGGCCTTGATGACGGCAAGAGTCGCGTTTGGAGTTGACGCAAACCTGCCGGCCGATGTCCTCCGATGGCGTTTCAGCGACGTATTTCCCCTTCCAGGTCGCCTTCATGCCCCTCGGCCTGCTCGTCGACAAGTGGCGGTGGGAGGTGTTCGCCGGGGAGGTGGACGAGTCGGACTGGAACCGGCGCTGGTGGGAGCTGCGGGCCCAGTACCAGGGCATGAGCCCCCCCGGGCCGCGCTCCGACGACGACATGGACGCCGGCGCGCTGAACCACGTGGGCGGCGACGCCCAGTACATCTCGTGAGTGGATGCAGCCGGCAGTCTGCAGCCTGCAGCGCGACAAAAAAACTGTCGTGATAACGAATCCTTTTGTTGGTTTTGCACCCATTGCCAAATTTAGTTGTTTGAACTGGGACTTAGTTGGGTCAATGAAAAGTTAGTTGCACCAACAAAAAGATTCTTTTTAATCTTTTCACTCGTTTAACTGACATTTTGTTGTCCCATCGAGATGTCAGTTCTCAAAAACAATTGTGGCGATTGCAAAATCGTAAAAAAAAATCGTTGCAAAAACTTTAAAAAACAGAACAAACGTGCGTGACGTGCTCTGCTCCGCTGTGCCCCCGACAGGTACTTCGTGTCGCACGTCCTGCAGTTCCAGTTCTACCGCGCGCTGTGCATCGAGGCGGGCCAGTACGACCCCGACCACCCCGACGACAACCCGCTGCACACGTGCGACTTCTACAACAGCAAGGCGGCCGGCAGGAAGTTCGCGTACGTGAGGCGCGCCCCGCCGCAAACCGAGTGCCTGCGGGCGCGGAGCCGTCCGAGGTGTTGTACCGGTGCCTGTCTGCTGTCTGCCGCAGGGCCGGGCTGCGGCTGGGGTCGTGCGTGCCGTGGGAGGAGGTGCTGGAGGCCATGACCGACAGCTCCGACATGAGCGTCGACGCCCTCATCGAGTACTTCCGGCCGCTGCACCGCTTCCTCAAGGAGGCCAACGAGGCCGCCGCGGAGGACGCCGCGACGGAGGGCACCACGGAGGAGTCCGACGAGGAGACGGTGACGTCGACCGCGCCGCCGGCCGTGCCGCCGCGGCCCCTCCTGGCGGCCTCTCTGCTCGCGCTGTCCGTCCTCGCGCTGCTCGTCGCCACCGCCCTGCAGTCGTGCTCCGTGTGAGCGGCGGCCGAGCGCCGTCCGAGCGCCGGCCGAGCGCCGTCCGAGCGCCGGCCGGGCCCTGCCCAGATTCCAGAGACAAAGAGCGAGTGGTGGTGTCCGTGAGCGTTACAGCCGCGGTGTCGGGGCGCCTGCGCCTGCGGGGTGGGCAAGCCCGTCTCGTGCGGCGAGCCGGCGGGCCGGCCTGCCCGGCGGGCGCCCCGACCCGGGCCACGCCAGACAGCAAAGTACCTGAAACATAGAACGCGCATTGTATGTCGTACGTCCGAGCGCACCCAACCAATCCCCAATCATTCTTGTATTCCATCCAATGAACGTGATAATAAAATGCAAACGTTTCGGACAGACGTGTTTTCCCACACGATTTGTTCTCGGGGGGAGGAGGTGAGAGGAGGTCAATCCAAGTCCCCTGCGGAGGCGAAGAAATGCCGGCGCCGGTGCGGCGGGCGTGAGAGAAAAAACGGGGACGCACGGCGATCACCGGCGAGCCGCCTGGGGGAGCACGGTTATTGGAAAAGGGACACCACGCCCCCCCCCCCCCCCCCCCCCCCCCCCCTCGGCCCCGCCGCTCCGCCGCTGCGCCGTCCTGTCCGCCCTCCCTGCGCCCTGCAGACCCGATCACGTCGGCCACAGGATGCTGCCCGACGACGTCGTCACACACCGGGAGGGGGTGGGCGGCGGCGGGGCCGCGGGGGGTCCTGGCCGCGGCCGCACAGTCCGACCCCGCCGCGGCCCGCGGGGTTTTCAGGAGGGCGGCGGCGGCGGCGGCGACGGCGCCCGAACAGACCCGGCCGGCTCCCCCCGGCTCGGCTGCTGCCCGGCCGCTCGGCCCAACACGGCGGCGGCGGGAAGAAGGGAAGTCCGCGGGAGGAGGGGAGGGCGCGCATGATGACGGCATCAGGGGAGAGGGAGGGGGAGGGGGCGTCCCCGTCTCGCGTTTCTCCCCCGCACCCTTATATGGCGGCCGCAAGGGTCAGGCGGGGCGAGTCGCGGCGCGGCGCGCGGAGGCCGGAGGGGCTTGTGGCGGCCCCGGGCCCCGGGCCCCGGCCGGCCCGCTGGCCAGTCTGCTCTCCGGCCGCCCCCAGCAGCCCTTCTCCCGGGTCGGCGGTGCTGAGGGCGCCGACGATGCACACGGGCAGGGCCCCTGCATGTCCGCGGCGACGCCCCCCCCCCCCACTCCCCTCCCGCTGCCCCCGCGCCCCGTGCCAAAATGCCGAGAGGGAAAGCGGGTGGCGAGAACCGCCACATTGTGTTGTCCGCCGTTAATTGAGGGCATTTGTTGTCACGGTTGTCCTCTGAGCAGCGCAGCGTTCTGCGCACGGGACCACGGGACTCCCTGTGGCCGGGCTTGCCAGGGCGCTGCTTGTCGGCGGCCAGGAGGGCGCGGTGTCGTCCTCCGCGATCGGCTCGTCCTTCGAGCCGGGAAATAAAAGAGACGGTCCCAGTTGTAGCGCATTGAGACGAAACCGAGCCGCCTGTCGTGAAATCCCGTTTATCAGGCATCACTCCCAGTTAGTCAACCAACGGCGACTTGAGCTGGTTAAGATACTGTACGGACCATGATACGGCGCTCCGTTGGCGGGGAGCGCCCCCTCTCTCTCCCTCCGTCTCTGCTGTTCTCTCTCACTCTCACACGCACAGCCGCCCCGAGAAGCCTCAGGGGAGGGGATATTTTCAGGCGCCCGGCCCCTCCGCGGGCTGGGCTGTCGGGCCGTCAGTTCCCCTCTTTTCAGAATCCACCCACGACCCCCTCCTCCTCCTCCTCCCTCCACCCCCACGGTCTCACCTCTTTTTCGCAGCTCCCCGCTCCTTCGCTTCTTTGCTCCCTCGCCCACGGCCGTGAACATGCTGCCTCCCCCCCCCTCCCCCTCCTCGCCGGCATCCTCTGGGTCACCGGGTCTCCGCCTCTTCTCGCAGGCCGCAGCCCCGCAGCCCTACGGCCCCAGAGACCCCCCCCCCCCCCCTTCCCTGCCCTGCTACACTCGAAGTAATGCGCTCTAGAAATGCCCCAGCAAAATAGTATTTGATCAGACCTTTTTAAAAGCCTTCATGGTAAGTGGGGCATTTGTTCAGCCTTGCGTTTTGGGTCGAGTCGAAAGTATAGAAAGGTGCAACCCGGACGGGGGACATGGAAGGCAAGTTTTGTCAAATTTATTGGGAGTGTCGATTTTTGCCGGCGTTGGATCTAGAGCGGGACAGCTGCTCTGTAACGGCACGAGCGAGTGAGCGAGACAGGTACACACGGCCGGTTCCAGCTGCGTTACCCTCTGCCGCGCTATTTTCGGACACCCTTTGTTTTGTAATTACGGGCAATGCAAGAACGGGAGGGCCATGCAGACGCGATGAGCGCTCTTGAAATAATAGCTGACACGGGGAACAGCTATTCCTGGGCGCCACCAAGCAGAGCACGGCAGAGCACGGCAGAGGCCGGCGGGGCCAGGCGGAGCGAGCAGCCAGCGGCCGCCGCCGCCCCTGCCCGTCTTGCCGTGCCCCCCACCCCGCTGCCCTGCCCACTCTTTTCCAACGGTATCGACTGAGGCAAGAGCAGGCGAGTAAATGACGCGAAGAACCCAAAAAAGACAGCACTTTGCAAAAAAAGAAAGTAAAAAGAATAATAATAGGCTTTTCTTGGAGGCTTGTACTTTTCTCCCAACCTTTACCTTCTGTTTCTCTTGTTTTCTAACGCGGTATTTTTTTTTACACATTCTCTCCGAGTACATATAGGGGGAAAAGCGTCCCGTAAAAATAATGCCTCTCTATTTTGTCAAATCAGAAAACAGTAAAAAATAGCCCTCCGTAATCCGGCGAACATTTTTTTCACACGACGGCGTGTGTGTGGGTGTGTGGGTGTCTGGCGTGCGTGCGTGCGTGCTTGTGAGCGCGTGCGGGTTGCAGGCCTGCCTGCCAGCCCAGCGCAGCAGGGCTGCGGAGGCTGTCGGTAAACAGATGTGGAAGGGCCTGCTGCGGAGGGCTCTCGTGCCAAAAGGGCGCGCCTACGTCACCTTTGTCAATACCGCGCGGCCAGAGGGCCGCAGCTGTCACCGCCCGCCGCTGCTGCAGCTGCGGCAGCTGCGGCCAGAGGGCCACGGCTGTCACAGCTGCCGCCGCTGCGGCCGCGCCGTGCGGGCCTGCCTTCGGGTGGTGCGGTGTCGGATGCTCCGATGCCGCCCTCCGCTACTGCGGACCTGGAAGGCGCCTGTGGAGCGGTGGGTAGGCAGTCCCGCCGGGCACGCGTCCGGCTCGGGCGGCCTACCTGCGCGGGCGCTCTGTGCGCCGCGGGCCGCAGGAGTGATGGCGCGCAGGTGCGCCGAACAAAAGGGGGACACCTGAGGCGGGCTGGCGGGCTGACCCACTCCATCACCACCTCTGTCTCAGTGTCACAAGAGGCAGCGCACTCGGCCGGACTAAGCCCAACGTATGAATGTGTTTAAGCACTCTTCTCAAAGTGTAGACCCCACAAAACATTTGCTAACTTAAAATTATGATTCCGTTGTCGCATTATCTTTTAAGCTCGTGCTACGCTTCGTGCCGTCACCATTTCCCCTTCTGCCTGCGCGTGCCCCAGTGTCGCGGGCCGCGGCCATCGCGGCTGCCCGACGGTCCGCGGGGTGGGCGCGGTCGTGACCGACAGGCCCGAAGGGGAGAGGGGAGGGCACACCGAGGCAGGTACAGAGTCCGCGACCGCGGCCCGACCCTCGCCGCTCCGCAGTGGGGGCGGCAAGCGGGCGGCTCGGACAAAACAAAAAGGTTTTTAGCTAGGTGATACATACAACACCACCTACAACGTCAGAATAAGAAATAATATTAAGACAATGTATCAGCGGCTTCTACTCTCATGCGGCAGCAAGAGCCAAGCTAAATATATATAGGCCGCCCGGCCCTTCCGGTCGCGCTTCCGGTCCTAACAGTTTCCCTCCGTGCCCAGCGCACGCACTCTCTGGCACAGGCACAGGAAGCGGCTTTGGCAGATCGCACAGCATCCGATTGATACTATCTTATTCGGTTCCTTGCAGGAGGAACCCGGAGTGGGGGTCGTTGTCTGCTGGACCCCTACAGCCAGCCGAGGGTTGAGGGAGGGACGTGGGCCGGGAGGGGGGGGGCGTATTTTGTTGTGGGCAGTTGTGGGAACGCGATCTGAGCTCGCGGAGCGGTGCTCGGCGCCGCTGCCCCGCCCCGCCCCGCCCCGCGCTGCCCAGCCTGTCGGCCCGTTCTAAATATGTGTGCGGACGGGGTTGGGGTGGCAGGGCACGGCGGGCACGGCGGGGCCGGGCGGGGCTGGCCGGGGTGGGGGAAAGGGGCGTATCCCCGCCCCTCCACCGCCGCCACGACATTCCGAGGGGGGTCAGACGCGGCCCAGGGTCCCTGGCTCTTCGCACTCCCTCGTCGGAACAGCGCCGAACCGCGTGTGCCCGGCCGCTCTTTTTGAGTCTTCAGTGTAAGTGTCCCTCAAGAAACTGACAAAGTGTGTGAAAGTGTCGGACGAGCCGTGCCGGGCCGTGCCGTCGCTCCTCCGCTGCTGACGCTCCTCCTTCTACTGCTACTTCTTATTCTGCTGCTGCATCTGCTGGACCTTCTCTGTGGAATAGCCGTGCGCGTTGTGCGTGTGTGTGCGTGTGGGGGTGCGGGTGTGCGTGCCGGGCGTCGCTCCAGAGCCGCTGGCCGTGACGGAGGTCCGCGGTGGCCGACGGTGACCTGCGCTGGCCGACGGCGGCCTCCACGCCCCCCGCCGCCGCGGCCCCCCGTCCGTGACAGCGCCCTGAGTGACCCGTGTCGGCACGGAGGTGCGACGAGTGACAACTGTGACGCGGCACCACTATCCCCGTCCTGGGGGCGGTGACCAAAGGAAGGGCCGACTGTATAACGCGCGGCCCCGGCCCGGGCGGCACCGCGGGCGCCGTGAGCTCCGGAGGCGCCGACCGCTCGGTTGTGACGAGCCCTGGTCCCGGCGCCCTCTGATAGAACAGCGTAAAGTCTCCGAGCACTGGTAGAGTTCCATGGCCGGCGATGACGGACCATTTGCGCCAAACAGGGCCTCGGCGAAAGATCATGTTTCCCCGCTGCCTGTATAAGGGTTGGGGGACCGGCTGACGGGGCGTGGTGGGCGCCGCGCGGTGCTGCGCGGCGCGTCGCGGCCCGGCGTGGCGCAGCGTGGCGCAGCGTGGCGCAGCGTGGCGCGGCGTGGCGCGGCGCTGCGGCCCGAGGCTAAATTGGGGTCGGGGAGGCACCAGCAACGCCGACAGCGCGCGAGCTAAATGTGGAACTCACGGGCCGCGACTCCAAGGCAGCAGCTTTGCACGAAAATACACGATGTAGAGGACGGGGAACGCGTCCCGGTCATCCTGTTATGGGGAAACGGGTTCCTTGTGTCATTTCGGATTCACAAATGGTGGGACGTTTGTTGGAAAATGCAGGCGGCCTACTTTAGGAAGGGTGTCAATGGATCAGGGCGGGGGCAGGGTCACCTACGATGTTTGGAAAGTGCACCAGTAATATGAGTAGTAATCCACGATATCTTTTCTTCTTTTGCAGCCCTTTTAACCAACTTCAATCATGTCTGACGACGAGGAACAATACTCGTAAGTATACAATTAATCTCAGCGCTCCATTCAAAACTGCGACAAATAATAAAAACAGAGTATCGCAGTGACAGTGCGAAAAGTATTGAACAGGCAATGCCGAAGCCCCCGTTCATAACTTCCCCTTCCAACTGGACTCGAATGCCGGCATGTGTGATCTGCATAGAACTTGCACGTGCATTGGAATGTCGATACTGGCTCTTTCGGTCACAAGATTACCCCCCCCCCCCTCAAATTCCTACATTTTGTGTTGTTTGAAGGCAGTTTCAGTTGTATCTCCTAACCGTGTTAAATGTTTTCTGGTTTACAGTGAGGAGGAGGAGGAAGAAGAAGAAGTGTAAGTGTTACCGTCATAATGTTTAACTTTACATTAAATTATAGAAACTCGGGAGTTAACTTAGTCACAGCCCTGAAACGCAATAGGAGTGGACTTGCTCGTTATAAACTCTCACTTTCCTACCCACAAGTTCGACTTGACCGCTTTCTTCCCGCCCTCCACACCTCTGATCCGTGTTGCTCCTTGAACCAAGTTCCCGGTTTATGATAACGAACAAGCTACTATCCGTTGTGTTGTGGCCTGAGGCTATATTACACTCGGAGTCGAATGCTTTGCTGATCATAAAGTAAAATTTAATGAAAAAATTCAACAAACACTTCAAAAATTGTTAAATTATTTTAGTGCTTTCCTTCGCTTTCTATTTTCTCTCACTTGGGACAACTTTCAAAAATAAGTTGCACCCGTCGAACTGATATTCTTGTGTGGCGATGATGACCGTTATTCAACATTCTAAACGGACTTTTTGCAAAATATTAACTGCGGTTCAAGATGGATTCAGTTGGGCTTGTAATTATAAACCGCTTCGGTCAGTCCTCGCGACATCAAGAATACTGTCTGATGTATATACTCTTCTTTCACTCTCTTTCTCTAATTTCTGTCTCTTTCTCTTTTCTTTTTCCCCTTCTTAGGAGGTATGTACCCCGCAGACATCTGTGGTGGCTAACTTCTCAACTCACGGTAACTGTAGAGTTAAAAGTCCAAGATCATGGACCAATATACAAATTCTTTAAATCAGCACCCTACAATAAATAAATAGATGTAAATGTTTCTAAACAACAGAAAATAATCACGAAGACATTTTGTATATTTATAGCTAAATTTTAAAATAAGTTGTGTGATCCGTCTTCGAAATAGACTGCGAGTCGTCATTACGTACGCTAAGTTACAAGCCACTTCGTACGTCTTGATCTGGGCACGAAGCAGCACGAAGTAATATTACACATTAATTTGAACGATGTCTTCATGACATCGTTTCTTATGCTTATAAGCTGTGTATAGAACTACAATGTTGTGGTGGAAAGATGAATTAGTGCTTAATGATTTGTAAAATCCCGCGCAATCGACGCATCACGCATAGGCGCACATTGTTGATGTATGTACTTCGTTCCTAACCATATCGTGGAACGCAGTAGTTCTAAAATATTGTAAAAACCGCGATGTCCCCAGCCCAAATTTACATCAGAAATAATATCCTCTAAATATAACATTCTATCCTTGACACTTCTGTCACTCCTGTCACTACCTATCTTTTCTGTTCTGGATCTTCCATATCTACCATATATTTAGTATATGACCTTTTTTCAACCTCGGAAATCCAATCCTATTGGAGTCTTACCCATGTTTTTTCTTTGTTGCACCCTCCTGATCTCCTTCTTCCTTCTATCTCTAAAGGGAACAGGAACCCGAACCCGTAAGGAGGCCAGAGTAAGTCTGAAATAGAATTATTTTTGATTTTGTTTTTTGTTACGTCGCAGCTCTTCGGCCAGTGTGCTTTATTAAACAAATTTGCTCGTAACACATCGAAAATAAGCCACGCCGTGTGATCTTAACTCGAGGGGAGTTCCCCATGATTGCGTTCCTAGGTGCGCTTTAACTAAATTCAGGTGATTATCTATTCATCTTGAATATTATTTCATTTTTCGTTTTATCGGTAATAAGTCCTATATGACGCAGTAAATCTTAATACGAAGTACATTATTGTTTTTGGGCATTGTTATCATGAATACGTACAAACTGCCCTGTGTAAAGGTTTTCTTTTTTGTAATAACCAGAAGAGCTAAGTATTTTTTGAACCATGTTTTCTGAATACATATTGGCAAATGTAATATAGAAACATCAATGTGCATAGGCCTTTCACTGGTCCCGAATAGCTCAAAATCTCATGTCCCACTTGTGTACTTGTGAGCTTCACTTAGTGGCAGCACACAAGAGTAAGATTTAATGTTTAATGTAGTTGTCTTTAGTAGTGTTTATTTTTTTTTGTAGCACTGTACTCAACACGTTAATAATCGTAGTTTACTGTTGCATAGATAAGTTGTAACGCTCTGTTTTATGCCTACAACTCCTCCCTCAGCGGGTCGAGCCACAACAATCGCTCCGCTCTTATTTTAGCCTTCAGTCTTCAGTTTATTTGCCTTGGACAGCTCTCACCCATCCTCATCCCTATACCTTATTCCTACATGTATTTGCTCCGCTCCGAAATAAGGCTCATTCGTTCCAATACTGAATATAGACGTGGATTGTCACCCGTACCACATGTTAGGCTATGGATTCAAAATGCGATTTCATGTTTTCACCATAACGAAAAGGTGGGGTCGGGTATAGGTCCAGTACGATATTGTACGATTTCTCCAACAACGTTTCTATTGAGTTTACGCCCTCTATTTGATTCAATACGCAGTTGGTTTACTCATGTTTTTCTTGTTTTTTGTTTCTTTCCGAGTAGCAGTAAACCTAGGCAATCACTCAGGTAATCACGCCCCGCACACAGAAGTGTGTGGAACTCAATGTTGTTGTGGGTTTGTTATGTGTGTACCTCCATAAATCAATCATTCTTTCATATTGACAATCAAAGTCAATTCGTATAAGCATCATTTTAACAATCGGCTCTTCTCATAGTTTTGTCATTTTTATGTGCTGAAATTTGATCCATATCTCTGGTTCGACCAATAATTTGTCCCCTCAATATCACGTGTGGAGTTGTTTTTGTGACTACTCGGTGTCGCCTATTGTGAAAGTCTTTCCGAGGATCAATTTTCAACCGGCGAGTCATGGGTTCATCTGTGAGCAGTAACCAGTGGCGCTTTTATGTGTCGCACACTCCATGTGTTTGCTTTCCCCTGTCAATGCTTCTCCGAAAAATTATCGGGTCAGTCAACGAGCGACAGTTATTATTTGAGGGCCTATCTGTCCATTGGGGTGGAAATGGAGCAGAATAGCAAGAGAATTGTACGACATCCATTGAGCTACCCCTTATTGGCATCCCTTTCCCGCTTCCCTACATCATTTCGCTTTTGACCAAGGCTGCTTTTTCTGTATCCACGGCACTTTTTTTTGTCACTGCACCAATGCTCAGATTGTTTTTCTACAGACAGTGTGTCAAAAACCTGTCAAGCAGAGCTGGCTGACAGACCTGTCACTAGACTAGAAAAGCAGTAGTAATGAGCCCATTCATTTTATTTATTAAAATCTTCCACATCTTCCACACTACACTTTCTGCTACGACTCTCTGCGACTATATTGCAATTTTTTCGTCACAGACGCGGTCCAAACAAGTGGAGTTTAATTCATTTATTGAGTGATTCATACAGGAAAAAATGAGGCCCTTTCTATTTCAAACAGTTGTTAACGTGGTGGCAATCGGGCGATCGTTACGAAGTGCCGTTATGCCTGTCATCTTCCACGTTTACTACTTTACTTCTTTACCGCCAATTATTTTCTTGTTTTGTAAACCTAAGGCAGAATTTTTGTTACAGGAAGCATTGTCTGTTGTGCTTGTTTTCCAACCTGTGTGAAAATACATGCCTGCTAGTTTTGTGGCTTTGATTTCGTTTTGGACGTTGAGTGTTTTGTTTAGTAGTATTTGGTCCTACCCTTATTACCCATTTTATATTTTATTTTTGACCCTTTCCCTGTCAAAAATTAATACAAATGCAACTTTATTTACATCCGTTTGGTATCCAGTGATACAAATGCCGTGTGTCAAATATTTCCTGCACCATCGGCTGCAATAAGATTGCAGTAGTTTTCAATAAATATCTTGAATGTTCTTAAATCTTCATATAATACACCATCACCTGCTATATGTTATATTTCGAAATCTAATAGTTTATTTCTTGTTTTCGCCGCATAACAGGGGAGATGAGAAACAAGGGGACCCCGAGTTCGTCAAGGTAAATTGGCTTATTCTGAAGACACTGTCTCATAAATATTAGATAAATATTACAAATTGTCTGACTGGCCTTTGAATATTACAGCGTCAGGAACAGAAGAGCTCTGCTCTCGATGAACAGCTGAAGGAGTACATCACAGAATGGCGCAAGCAGAGGGCAAAGGAAGAGGAAGAGCTCAAGAGGCTGAAGGAAAAGCAGTCCAAGCGCAAGGTAAGGGTTCGTCTATGGTACGCATCCACACAACTGTGTCCGATGACGAGCGCCTGCCATAGTTAGGGTAGGCCAGCCCGCACGGCATGGAAGCAAATGCGAGTCTTGGTTTGCCTACCCAGCCGGCGCTAACATACTCAACTTCACCGTGCTATGCTTTCTTTTCAGGTCATGCGCGCGGACGAGGAGAAGCGCATGGCTCAGCGCAAGAAGGAAGAGGAGGAGAGGCGGCAGAGGGAGGTTGAGGAGAAGAAGCAGCGCGACATCGAGGAGAAGAGACGCCGCCTGGAGGAGGCCGAGAAGAAACGTCAGGCTATGATGTCTGCCCTCAAGGAGCAGAGCAAGAGCAAGGGCCCCAACTTCACCATCAACAAGAAGGAGGGCGTACGTACAGGCATTTTTACAGGTCTATTCAATAGATATGCTGGAAAAAAATCGTTTTTTTAATCCGTTTTTTTTATCCACAGTTCAACCTCTCATCAGCCCAGATTGAGCGCAACAAGACCAAGGAGCAGCTCGAGGAGGAGAAGAAGATCTCCCTTTCCTTCCGTATCAAGCCCCTGGTCCTGGACAACATGAGCGTCGACAAGCTGCAGCTCAAGGCTTCCGACCTCTGGGAGCAGATCGTCAAGCTTGAGACCGAGAAGTACGACTTGGAGGAGAGGCAAAAGCGCCAGGACTACGACGTAAGAGCGACAACTTAATCTTGCATCGATCCGCATAGCCTTGCTGAAATTTAACATAATTTTATTTTTATCTCAGTTAAAAGAGCTGAAGGAGCGACAGAAGCAGCAGCTGAGGCACAAGGCTCTGAAGAAGGGCCTGGACCCCGAAGCCCTCACCGGAAAGTACCCTGTAAGTTAATATTCGTTTGATGACAACTATGAGCTTTTCTGAATTCGGATAAAATCATACGATATTGACTGACTCCTTCTGTGTTCCAGCCCATGATCCAAGTAGCCTCCAAATATGAACGCCGAGTGGACACCCGGTCGTACGAGGACAAGAAGAAGCTCTTTGAGGGCGTAAGTATTTTTATTCATTCTACAAATGAATTATATACACTTCAAATTTGCATTTATTCTTTAGAAAATGAAGAATTGGGTCTGCAATAATTTTGATATCTTATGTTATCCATGTTTTTTTAATGACTTGGGCATTTCCACCTACCTCCTAGTGCAGAATATCCTATTCTACGTCCTTCCTTCATTTTTGTTTTTGTTTTTGTGCGCTCTCTTTACACGGTGTAGGGATGGGAAACGCTCAGTTTGGAACAATTTGAGGCTGTTTGGAAAGAAAGAGCTGAACTTTTCCTTAAGCGAAGAAAAAGTGAGTAGGGAACTCTTACTTGCACTTTGCCCGAAAGTCGTGTACCACGCACGTCGCACGATATGTTATACATATGTTCCTTCCCCAGAAACACTATCTGTGATACAAAAAAAAATTCACAGTGCGAACTTTTTTTGCGTACTACATAGAATGCTTTTTATTTTTACTCGTATGATAAATCCAGTCAGTGTTGGACTGCGCATATCCCCTTTTTTTCATGTCTCAATGAAATTTTGGTCCCGTGTTTGCTCCTTGTCCTGCCTGCTCGAGCCACGAATGCTTAACAAGAACTTCCGGATTTGAACCATGTATCTTGTGGTGCAGGGTTGGGAAGTGCTCAGTCAAGAGCAATGGGATAAATTATGGAAAGAACGCACTGACCAGTTTACGAACCGAACAGCTAGTAAGTAAGAATGAATCCCGATAGAAGTGAGTCCACGCACCCCAATGTTTGGCTTCCACCTGGAATGGTATTGCCGGACTGTACAAAAGCTGCCCCGCAGGAATGGTGACCCTCCCTCACGAATGAGACTGCACGGGGTCGAGAGCCGTTGGACAGCTCCGAACACCCCTTCCCCCTTTCCCCTTGCCTGGTGTACATGGCCTTGATCCTGCCCGTATGTAATGTCTCTCCCACTCATGTGTGTTACGTGTGTACCCAAACAGGGTTGGGAAACCCTATCATCGGAGCAGAAAGAGAAACTTTGGAAAGAACAGGTGGATACCTTTGAGAAACGCACTGCCTGTAAGTAGGCCCGTGTCTGGGTACGCGGTCCACAACTCAAGCTTGAAATGGCTTCAGTGCACATAAAATGTGGCTTGTGAGCGGTGTGTTGCGTTCCCTCTGCCCATACCACACCCACGCGCTGGCTTCTCGGCCATCCTCACAACATGTACATACAACCCTGATTGCACCTTCTTTTGCACATGCTCCACCCGTGATTGAAACATCAGCCACATCCCGATTTGCAGGCGTGTCCTCGTGCTGTCTGGTGATAGGTTTGGAGTGAACCCCCTCAAAGTAGAATCCTTTAGTTGGCATGATTCACAGCGACCGCCGAGAAATGCTCCAGAACGAGCTTGGCGCCCATTCCCTCGTCTCCCCCCCCCCCTTGCATTGTGTGATTACCCTGCCTTATCCTCCATGATTGCTGTGCCCCCGCAGGGACTTGAGGACTTGACCAAAGAAAATATGGAGAAGGTCTGGTCCGAGCGATTGACCGAGTTTGACGGCCGCCAGAAGTGTAAGTCTAAGACAGAGTAACCAACTGACGGTCAATTATCTACAGTTGCAGAGGTGACGTTTCTGATTGATCTGGAAGTCAACTTGTGGTGCACAAACATAGTTTTTACTTCTCTGCATTGCACACACTTTGATTTCTTCTGTCCTCAGATTCGCTATCCCTTTAAGTCATTTTGTGTTTTTTTATGTTTTCTTAAAACTAGGAACTATTTCTCTAGTCATCATTCGTGTTTCTGTTACCTTTATGAGCTCTACTCTTTGGACTCTGTTACTACCACATTAGAAGTACTTTAGATTAAAATTTTCTGTAAGACAAAGTTCATTTAATTGTACAAACGCGTCTGCATAACTATAATCCCTCGGACTTATGTAATGACTGCAATTTCAATTCCATATCACGTCGTTGGTTCATTCACAGTCAATCGAACCTGGCATTAACAATCCGCTACGCCCCTCAAACCTAAGCATGGAAAATGTCTTCCCGTTTGGTTTCTCTCCGCTTGACATTTCTGTTTTCCTTTCTTTACTTGTCTTTATGTTATCTTTTGTCTCCATTTGATGTGCTAATGCTGTACGTTTACTCCGAAGGATTTTTTTATATTTTGGAAATGACATTATTTGTTTTTAATTGTAGTACATGGAAAGTGTGAGTGTGTTCGTACCCTAATCGTTTCCTATGTGTACAGCCAAGCTGCCCAAGTGGTTCGGCGAGAGGCCCGGCAAGAAGAAGGGCGCCCCAGACAGCCCCGAGGAAGAAGAGCCCAAGGGAGGTGCCGATGAAGACCTGGACGAGCCCGCGGGTGGCGCTGAGGAGGAAGAGGAAGAAGAGGAAGAGGAGGAGGAGGAGGCCGCCGAGGAGGAGGAGGAAGAGGAGGAAGAGGAAGAGGAAGAAGAAGAGGAGGAAGAGGAATAAACTGTTCGAGCATTCTCAAGGTTGGTACTTGTTTTTTTTTTAAACGGACCATGGTAGAATTTCCTCGCTCTGCGTAGCTCACTGCTGTCGTGCGAATAAGAAATCTTACGACATGCTCGTAAGCTAGGAAGTAACTGTGGCATAATAGAATGCATGTGTACCTGTTTCAGGCACAGGAGCCTACAAACGTTCTTCACCGTCCGGCCGAGACCTGAACTCCGGCGAGGGTCTCTGGACAGCTGCGGCTACCGGGGTGGCCGCAACAAACGGCTGTCCTCATTTCTATCATTTTACGTTACGTCCAAAACACTATTACTCATATATCGCTATCTTTATAAATACATATTATTATATTGTTTACAAATGTATAAATCCTTTTTTTGTGTATGATATATCGACAACTCGCATGACTGATGATAAGAAAGAGGTGAGAAGTCTTCGAATAAAGACAACCAACATTCTGCTCGGACAAGTCTTTCCATGTCTTGAGGTGTCTTCGTACCACGCCCGCTCCCCACAGGGCCGGTTGACGGGACCAACTGGATCCCGACCCTCCAACTTCGAATCAATCGCAGTAATGTGTGTATTATTGAAATTCGATTTCGAATCACGTGGACATTTCCTCCTTCGTGCTGATACGGAGGCGGAAATGGCTCGTCCCAACCGATGCAAGGCTCTGAAATATTTCTCGAAGCCGTACTCCGTGTACAATTTCGTGAACTTGCTTTTTCCAAGACATGGCCAGGCTTCACGTCTGAGGGTGTACAGTTGATAGAGAGCGAGGTGAAATATTTTTATTTTCATGTTGAGACTAGGAATTGTGGTATTAAAAGAATGAAACACACTTGTGCCGCTTTGTTCTTTACACGAGCTCGGCTGGCCGTGGGCTGCGGGTGAGCGCCCGGAGGTTCCTAGCGGGCCCGGCCGCCCGGCACCGACGCACGATGGGTTGCCTACCCTCGAGTTCGCAGGCGACTTCACGCCACTGCTCACGCCGACAGACTGCGTCTCATTCCTGGCACCGGTAGTAGTCAGAACACCGTCCGGATAAGAAGAGCGATTGAAAGCAGGGCGTAGACTGGGCTGGGGTTGAGGGGGTTGAAGACTGAATCCAGGACAACCGAAGCCTTGAGGGTCTGACACATTGACTTCTGGAGGCTTTGAATAATGAGTGGGCCGCGGATCGTCCGCGAATCCTTGAACTCGGCCGCGTGTCATCTTTTGTTTCAGCCGTGGCCAGGGCCTGGCAGCGCTCCCCCCCCCCCCCCCCCCCCCCCCCGTTATATTAATAATTCACCTATCGCACCACCACCGCGAGGCGGAGGAGAGAACCCCTGCTGTGGGGCTGTGCCGGGCCGCCGACGGGCCGCCGCCCGAGCCGAGGCCCCGGCCCAGCCGATAATCAGCGAAAGCAAATAATAACACCAGCGGCAGCGGAGGAGCGAGGCTCTACAACATACGACTCCCGTTTTCCCCTTATTCTTTATTCCTTCGGCTCCTCTCTTTTGGCCGTTCGTATTCCACCGGGTGATTGAAAAACGAGGGAAGGACGACTCGTCCCCGCTCGCGGGGGGGCGGAGGGGGGGAGTACGGCGGTGGTCTCGTCGACGGGAGCAGCGCCGGCCACGGCCCGGACATCGCGTGTGCCCTATCAATTTCAAAATAAAGTAACGCGCCGAGGCCCCGGGACGGCGTCGTGGCCGCGGGCCGGACCGCCGAGGTGAGGCTCCCCGGGAGGCGCCGGGCTGCCGCCGGGCTGCCGCCGCACCGCAGCACCACACACCTTGCCCGTCGCTGGCATAAACAAGGAGCGGCGCGGCGCTACGGGAACAACTCATCTGTTCGAGAAATGTGGTGTTCTGTTGTGACGGCCACCTCCCGCGCGGCCCACCGCGGGGCGTGGCGTTCAGTGGCCGGAGGCAGCGGCAGTGCCCGGGCGGGCAGCGTATTGACGCGTGGTAGACCAGTGGTTGTCACCACCGGGTCAGTCGGGTGCGCGGCGGGGCCTCGCGGGGCCCCGTGGGGCCTCGACCCCCCGCAGCCCCGCGCGCGCGGTGGGCAACGGTGTCGGCCCTAAAGGAATGCTTAAGGTTGCTTTATTCGCTTGTTCCTCCTTGAGTTTACAGCTGTCCTTTTGTGAGGACAAGGCAGTAAGGTAGAATGGCTCCGGAAAACAAATTAGGAACAGGCATAAAACACGGAGCTCCTCCGTGTGTGTGTTTTGTGTGTGTGTGTGTGTGCGTGAGGCGCAAAGGCCATGGGAGACAGGAGAGACACGGACCTACCGTGCGGGGGTGTGAAGAATAATTTTAAGAAGAACAAGAAGAAGTACAAAAATACAAGGGAAAAATAAGAATTTTAGCAAAGAACAGCTAGCGGATTCCACTAGTTTGCACTACATTTTGCGGCGTCTTCCGATGCGCGTAGAGTGCACGGACAGAGTGCGCAGAGTTGAGGGACTTGAGTGCAGAGTGCGGGCGGGAGTGCAGCGGGAGTGCAGCGGGAGTAGCTCACGCAGGTGGCCCGGGCCATACGTCACACCGCGTTCGTTTTGTTTCATTCCGGGTGTGGTACGCGCCGTGAGCAGCCGCCGCTGGCAACAAGGGCACAAGCGACACACACTCACACACACACTCACACACACACTCACACACACTCACACTTATCGCGGGAACGCATCTCGGGGGGCGTCGTTGGGGGTCGGGGGAGAGGCGCTCCGCTCTTCCCCCATCTCTCTCTCTCACTCGCACGCGCGCAGCCAAATCTATTGCCCCCGTCACTTTGCCGCGCTGCCCCTCCCCATCATGAGCGCCACCACCACGTGTGTGTGTGTGTGTGCGTGTGTGTGTGCGTGTGTGCGTGTCGTGTGCCCGCGTATGATCCGTGCCAGAGCCCATACCGGTTCCACCGCGGCGGAGACACACGTAAGTACATGGCGGGTTTCGCTGCAGTGCTGCCGCGCTGCTGCAGATTTTGTGAGTATCGGTCGGATTTAACGCATAGTTTTGAGGATGGGATGATTCTTTTTTCTATGTTTGAAACGCGCGGATGACGACGGGGACCTCTTGTCACTGAATAATCCGCACCTGAAGGTCCAGAGGAATAGAGGAACGCAGTCGCCGGTCGGATGAGTACGGTGAGCCTCCGTAACTCTCGGCGCCGCTGGGCGGACGGGGTTCGACGTGCCGAGTGTGTGTGGCGCGCGCGTGTGGGCGCTTTTATTTATTTAACAGATCGTTATTAACTTGGAGCTCCGAGTAGGGGAGAGAGGGCAAACGAGCGCAACTAATAGAATGCCAGCCGGGCCGCGGGGGCCGGGCGGGGGCCGCGCGTAAACAAAGTCGTGGCATCATTTGGGCGTGCATACCTCACCTCGCCGCGCGCCGCGTCGGGAGTGGAAGTTATGGATTTGGCTGTCAGCCGAACCAATACGGCCTGTCGCCCGTAAAGAAGCGCGGGGCGGTGCGGGGCAGCGGCCACACGACGCACCAGCAGCGCCACGGGCGAGCGGTTTTACTTCCTAAATTCAATCACTGCGATTTACGTAGTGTGGTGCGGCAGGGACGCGGCTGCAGCAGCGGTGACCGGGTCGGCACCTGCGACACCGTCCAAGCAGTCAAACGGGGCCCGCCCCCCCGCCACTACCTGCCTCAATAATATGACGCCCGGCCGGCGGGCGGGCTACTTCTGGCGCGTAATCAACAGCGCGTGGGCTTTCTGCTGGCATAGGGGGGGAGCGCGAACGAAAAGGCAAAAATGATAATACGGAAAAGAGAAGAGAATGATAAAAAAAGGACACGAGTTTCAGTTATATCATGAGCCACACACGCACACATACAACTCTTGGACACATATACACGCCTGGGTCGTTATCACTCATCCAATCTCGGACACATATCACCCCCACCCCTCCTCCCTCTCCCACCTCTTTCCAATTCTCCCCTCTCGCTCCAACTCCTGTCTCCTTTCTCTTACCTTCTCTCTCTCCCTCTCTCTCTCCCTCTCTCCTTCCATCTGTGTCACCCCCCTTCTCCCGCTCTCTGTCTCGCTCTCTGTCGCACACTGGTGTCGGGTGACGATCGCGCCGCGTTTAGACACAGCTATGTGTATCTCGCGATGTTGGAATGCGTTCCCTGCCGCGGGGCGCGCGAGGCGGCTTGAGGTGAGGACGAAGGGGCAAGCGGCTGGCCCGGCTGTGGCCGTGGACTCGGTGCTTGGCGCTCCCCTGCGGGTGACTTCCAAACAGCAGCGAGGCTTCGCGATTTTGATTCTGAGACCGAGCAGCATAGGCTGCACTCTGCGGTTCGCGGGCCCGCGGCTCCGCCTTCGTCCTGGCCCGCCCTGGCTGCACCGACATGGGCATTCGATATTTCGCACGGGCGCCTCTCATCTCATGCCTGTCTATGGCCTCTCTAGCATTGTGGGTGCCTCCGGTGAGGCTGCTGGATCTGACGTCTTTACATTAGAGAGGTGCCCAGCAGAATGCGGGCCAAACAAGAATCCAAGTCAAGAACCTTTCCTTTCCTTTCCTTTCCTTTCCTTTCCTTTCCTTTCCTTTCCTTTCCTTTCCTTTCCTTTCCTTTCCTTTCCTTTCCTTTCTTTCCCTCTCCTTGCCTTTCCTTAACGTTTCTTTGCCGGGCCTGTGCCAGTCGTGTCGCCTCCTCTCTCTCTCTCTCTCTCTCTCTCTCTCGGCTCCCCCACGCGCCCAAGTCTCCAGCGCACAGCAGGTCCTCAGAGTCCACAAGGCATGTTTCTTCGCTGCCACCAAAACAATAAAAAAAGAGGGGGACGACGAAACGGCCGTGTTTTATCTCCCTGATTCGAGGTGAGATTAAATACGTGCTACTCGGCGACGGAGTAAGATATGAAGATTTGGCGATGAGAAAACCCCGGGGAATGTGAGTGATCGGGTTGGGTTTGTTGCACGGTTCCATCCCTGCACCACCTGCATGGTACTCCTACGACGTTCTGGACCGTCAGGTGCGAAACAGGAGCACTGTCAAGCACTGCTGCCAGGGAGGGGAAGGTGGAAGGACCAGTGTCAGACACCTCACAGACTATTCGGCAGCCACACCTTTACACCAGGGAGATCTCCCATAGCTGCTGATACCGGCTGTGGGGGGCTGTTCTAGTCTCCCTGCTCCTAAGACTGTCTTCGGCACGCCCTATCCAAGGGCTTCCATCTCCGCGAGCCCCCGCGGGCCCCGCAAAGGCCCCGTGCCCTTTGGCCCGCCGCGTCCGTCGTCGTGGGCCCCCGAGGGCTCGAGGGCTGTCCGGGCGTCTGTCAGGTCCGCGTCGACGGGCCAGTTAACGAACGCCACCGCATCGTTAGTCATCCAAGGCCCCGCGCGAGCGGGCGCGCGTTCAAGGTAAATAAAACAGGCGTGCTCCCCCTCCACATGGCCGGTCACCTCTCTCTCTCTTTCTCTCTGCTATGTCCACTCCTTGCTCTCCTCCCCACCCCTCTCCCCCTTTCCTGGACCCGGCGTGTGCGCGTATGCTGTAAGGTTTCGCTCTGCTGGAACGAAGGGAGGCTGAGAGAGAGAGAGAGCGAGAGAATACTTTATATATAAATGAAGTGTACACACATATTTCCCCGTGGCCGGCAGCGGCCTCACGCACCGGGCGCGGGGCGCGGGACGCGGGGCGCGGGGCGCAGGGAAGCTCCGCGCGAGCACCGCACCACCTCCCCGTCGAGGTGAAGCAGCCTGAAACAAATCAGGGGAGCACCGAGGGCCGCTGGGTGCGGGGCCCTGCGGGGCCCTGCGGGGTCCTCCGGGGCCCCTGAGGGCGCCAGGCCGTGCTGATGAATGGTTTTCTAAAGTCTCCCACAAGGCGGACCCCGGCGGACCCGCGGGCCTCGTCGCTGCGCCGGCCACGCGGGCTAGAGAGGTGTTAGCGCGCGCACTCACGCGATGGCACGCCCGGCCCGCCCGGCGGCCCCTGCCGCTCGGGGACCCCGGTCATGCATTACATCCATTAAATATTAAAAGGCTTCGATTTGTTTTTTGTGAGTTTAATTGTTTACGAGGCATCGCCGCGTGTTTATGGGCCCAGGCACTGCCGGGGCGCGCGCGGGCCCCCCCGCCCAGGACCCCCGAAACAGTTAGTTGTTTTCTTGTTTTTCCCTTTTCGAAATTGGTTTTGACATCGTCGAGATTTGGTTCCGCTTCAGATATTATACACACACACACACGCGCGCGCCTGTGTCATTACTCGTGCCGTTAGTTGTGGACGTCTGCTGTCCAGTGGTCCATATTAGTAGCACCAGCTTGTTAGGGATAGGTTGTTTATACCCCCCTTGCCTGTGGGAGGTCGGGGGGGGGGGGGGGGGGGGGGCGGAGGAGGCCTGGAGGCCCCCGACGGGGCGAGGTGTGATGTTGCAAAAATGTGCCAAATGTCGAACGGTGGTCTCCTAATGCGTTATGCTGGACTATTTTTGGATCGTGGCAAACGCACCGCAATATTCCGCAGATTCAAGACTGCTGACGGTCCTCGGCGCGCAGAGCTGTCGTTTTAGATTTTTTTCTGGACGTCTCCACGGCCTATCGATGCCCCATCAGGGAGGACGGAGGCTGCTGTGCACCAGAAGTGCGTCTTGTGACCCCGCCCGCCCCTGCCCGCCCCCGCCCGCCCCCTCGCATCCCCCTCTGCTCCCACGGCATTGTGGGGCCATCACTTAATCGTCTTTTGCGAGGCCCGTACGCAATCTGATATTTCTTTTGCGTCCGACAAATTGCGCTTTTCTGCCCTGCGGCATTGTCTCCGCCTCATTTCACGGTTCGCTGCCGCTGTCTGTGGCTGTCTGCCGCCGTGGCGCTCGCATGAGGTGCCCCGGCCCTGCGCTGTCTAGGCGGCCGGGCCTGGCGGCTGCCAGCGGCGGGGGCGGCAGGTAGCCCGCGGCCGCAGGCCCGGCTGGGGCTCAGGGGAGCCGCTGCCGTGCCGTCGGGCTTTCACGTGTTTTATTATATTTTCCGCAGGTACAAAAGAAAACCAACAGTAAAGGCTTGTCGGGGCCGCGTGCACGCCGATCAGCAGTGCAGTGCAGCGATGCGGCGCGCTCGATTAGTCCGCTCCTCGCGGCTGGGCTGGGCCGGGCTCGGTACCCGCGGCCGCCGCCGCGGAGAAGAGCAGACCGGGGCTGAGTGATTTGTGGGCAATATGGCGGCGCCACGCCTTTCCCTCCCCTTTTCCCGGAGAATCTCGTCCGCCATTCGTTTTCGTGTCCGGGAGCCGGCGGCGGCGCGGCGGCGGGCGCACCGGCCAAGTGCCACGGCGGCGGCGGCCGCCGGCCGTGGTCCGGGGTCCCCCCGGCGGCGGCAGTGCGCCAAAACGATAGACATCTCTCATCTAGCACCCCGCCGCCCGCCGCCCGGCGCGCCCGGCCCGGCGCTCGCATGATCCAGACAGAGATAGAGAGAGCCGAGGAGCCCCCGGCTGCCCCCGGCTGCCCCCGGCCGGCCGGCCGTGCCCCCCACCACTTGACTGCACCCAAGACAAATTCTCTTTCTCGGTCGGCGCGCAAGCAGAGAGTATGTTTCGCGGTTGGCTGATAATCGCTTGTTTTTGTGTATCAGTTGTGTGGGAGAGTTTGTGTTTCTTCCCCCCGCCGGGGGCACCGTCCGGCACCACCCCGGCCCTCCTCCGGGCCCTCCTCCGGGCCGGCGCCGCATGGCCGCGTTCAGTGCCCCCCGCAGAGGACGTCGGAGGGCCGGACCTTCCCGACGTGGGCAGCCTCCGGCGTGTGCGCACTGCGCCCACTGCTGGCGCCGCCCGAGCGCCACGACCAAGAAATGCCAAAAGTGCTTCGGTTTTCTCAATTTCGGCACTTCTTTTGTCTTGATGCAAAACGCGGCGTGAAAGCTTCGCCGATCGGCGGCGTCGACGACGACAACCCGTCGACTCGGTGAGTTGTCGCCGGGTCCGGCGGCGCCATCCCCCTCTGACGGCGTCGGTTCGGAGCGAGAGGGAGCTCGGCCTCGGCGGGCACCGCGCCGCGCCACCGCGCCTGCCGGCTCAGCCCCGCGACGCCCGCCCTCCGCGCCGCCAGCGGCGACAGCGCCCGCCGCGCGGCCGCCACCAAACTTTTTATTCCTCCCCCAGTTTGATGAGATGGGGCGCGCGATACGGACTGCGCGATGCGACAAACGAAAATGCGGCGCGGAGGCGCGGCGGCCGCCGCCGTAGGGCATGCAAGGGCACGCGGGGCAGGCCGAGGACGTCGCCGGGGGAACACCGGCCGGGCACGGCAACCCGCAGTTTGTGGATGGCGGCGGCGGGCGTCATGTGCTGGCCGTGTCTGTCTCCCGCATCGGGGCGGCGACGACAGCCAGCGAGAGAGAGAGAGAGAGAGACAGACAGAGACAGAGAGACAGAGAGACAGAGAGAGAGAGTAGTTGTTAGCGGGCGTCCCAGGAGCACTGCCGCACGGCCCCCAGCGACGACGACGGCCACGGATGAGACATTTGCGCCGCGTGCGTGCGGCACGACCACCGCCGATTCTCGGTCGCCCTCCCTTTATTTTGTGCCGTGTTCTTCCGGGCCGCCTTGACGTCCTCGCCGCGCCCCCGGCCGCCCCCGGCCGCCCCCGGCCGCCCCCGGCCGCCCCCGGCCGCCCCCGGCCGCCCCCGGCCGCCCCCGGCCGCCCCCGGCCGCCCCCGGCCGCCCCCGGCCGCCCCCGGCCGCCCCCGGCCGCCCCCGGCCGCCCCCGGCCGCCCCCGGCCGCCCCCGGCCGCCCCCGGCCGCCCCCGGCCGCCCCCGAGCCGCGGCGGAGGGGTGCCGTCGTGACACGAAACAGAGCCATGATATAAAAGTCTGTCGAGGCGCGCCATCGCGGCCCCCGCCGACACGGCCCGCGTTTCGTCGTTTACCCCATCGTTTACTCGTCCCTCCGCCATTTCCTGTCCGAAATCGTGCGGGCCGCGCGCCGGAGCCAAAAAGGGACCCGGCCGCCGCCGCCGCGCAGTAAGAAAGGGACATAAAAGTGGGTGGCTGCGTCCACAGCGAGGGACACGTCACGGGAAAAAAAATAAGGCCAATGTGCGGTAAGTAAATCATGCCGGTGAAAAAAATCTCGTAATGTCGCTAGAGTTCGTACATGTTCTAGTTTTCAGATTTAAAAAAAAATCAGAATACAAGCCAGAATTCAGGTTTTTAGATAGAAGAAAACAATTCCTCGCGCTTCTTCGGCCGTGATTTATATCGGAATTTATATTTGTCGTGCAGTGCGGCAGCGGTGGCATCGCGCGAGGGGCGGCCGCTTCGGACACGGCTGAAGGAGAGCGGCGGCGCGTGGCGTCGGTGGCGTCGGCGCCCCCCCCCCCCCCCCCCCCGGTCGGCGGCGTCCCCTTCCAGCCGAAGCTCGCCTCCAGCCCCTCCAGCCAAGCGCGTCGCCGTCGCCAAGCAGCGCGGCCGGCCTAGCGCAGCGCAGCCCAGCGGGCGCAGCACAGCCGCGGCCCGCGGACCCACCGCCTCCCATGCCTCCGCCTCCCATTGGCCCATAGCTGCCATTGGCTCCTCCATAGTCGTGCGCGTCGCTCTCACTGTCTCTCTCCCTCTCTCTCCCTCTCTCTCCCTCTCTCTCTCGCATACACTTTCCAGATCGCAGCGAGAGGGAATATCATCGGGGGTTTTGAGCGGGTATTATAATACGACACTGATATCGGTAGCCGATAACATTTAAAAAATAAGAAGAAGAAAGAAAATAAATTTAAGAATCCCGGCCGCAGCGCGGCGAGGCGGTGGGAGTCGCGTGAGGTGACGCCGCCCCGCCGCCGCCCCATTCGACTCCGGAGGCGCGAGGACGCAGGCAAGACGCCGGCAGGCACGATACTCCTCCTGAGAGAGAGAGAGAGAGAGAGAGAGAGAGAGAGAGAGAGAAACAAGAAAGCGAAAAGTAATAAATGGCAGGGACACCACGTCGTGTTTCAATTCGACAAGTAGTAACTCAAAACGAACGGAGAGCGAGAGAGAGAGAGAGAGGGAGAGAGGGAGAGAGAGGGGGGAGGCACAGCAGTTTGTTGCTGCTTTGCAAGCGCGCGTCGCGGTGAGACAAAATGCTCTCGTTTCTCTCTCTCCCTCCCGGCGTTCTGTGTGGTCTGGCCGGTGATATTATTTACTGGTACCGGCGGCGAGGCGCTTGCTCGGTAAGTGGGAGTGAGAGGTGGTGGAAAGTGCAGGGAGTTTCTCGACGTGGAAGGCGCAGCGGCGGCGGCGGTGGTTGGTAGTCCTTCGGTTTGGTTCGGCGACTGTCCGGCGGGGGGCGCTGCGTGCGCTGCGTGCGCGCCGCCGCCGGCGGAAGTGTTTTATATCTTCGATCAATCGCTTCCGCTCAATTTGAGGAGCTTCCGTTGACGCCGTCGGGGCGGCGGGGGAGTGAGAGAGGGAGAGAGAGAGAGAGAGAGAGAGAGAGAGAGAGAGAAGCTAGTTGGGAGGCGGCGGGCGGGGAAAGGGGGCGGGGCCGTGGGGGCGGAGTCGGGGGCGGGCCGTGGGGGCAAATACCATTAAATTAATCGCTTAACGGCAGACGGCAGAGAGAGAGGGAGGTTGGATGGTTTGGGGTGTTCGGGTGACTGCCGGGTGGTGTGGTGTGTGGAGGTGTTCGCATTATACCGCGATGGCGCGTGACATGACCGCAGGACACAGTGAGTGAGAGAGAGAGAGAGAGAGAGAGAGATGACGCAGCAGCAATGAGGTTTGTTCATGGTGTCTCGCGGCGGGGAGAGGTTGATGGCCCCGGTTGGATAGGCAACGTGGATTCCTCTGCCCTCCACAGGTACAAACGAGGAAGGGGGGCGCGGTGCCGGGGAGCGACACCTGTAACGAGCCCGCCGCCCGGAGCGGGGGCGGCCGGGTTGCTGTGGGTACGTGCCTCATCTTCACCTGGTGGGAAACGAGGTGTGGAAGGAGCAGGCCGTTGACGAATTCCGTAGCGCGGCGAGCGGGGTGTGTGTGAGGGAGCGTTCGCAAACCACGTGACGTACTTTCCTCGCTTCGAATTCCCGTGCAGAGCGGTGGGGGAGGTTTAGTGCGGGGAGCGAAAACTGTCGCTGGCGCGGGCTTGACACAGGCGTGGGCGTGGCAAGCTCGGTGGGTTCGATTCCCACAGGCGGTCCCTCTCCCGTACCCTCCCCCCTGCTCTGATTTCCCTGGTCAAAGTCTCCTTATCGCGTGTCACATGGTTTCTGAACGGCCCCAGCGTTTATCGCCCGGTTTTGCCTAGACCTAACCTCTCATTCAAATATTCACCCCGGCTTTATTAAGTATAGCTGCCATTTTTTCATGTATTGTAGTTTTTTTCTGCGGTGTGGTGTGCCGCACTGTTTGCGCGCCGGTGTTGGTAGCGCGCGCGCAGGGCGGCGTGGGACGTGATCCGCGGGAAATTTGAATCCCTTCGCTGTCAGCAGCCGGGGGATAGGGATCTGGACACGCGGCTGAGCGCTGCGGGCGGCTGCGGGCGGCGGCGGGCGGCTGCAGCGGCCGCGCCTGGTTTATCTTCTCGCGCTGCAACATAGTGTGGTGGCCGAGGCGCGGCAAAAGTGGCAAAATGGCAGCCCGCGTGACCCGCCCAAGGAGAGGGGCTAGTCGAGGGGTACCTCGGTGCTTCCAGTCAGTGTTACGCCTTCCAGTCCAGTCACTCTCCAGTCAAAGTCCAGTCAATTTCCAGTCGGACACGTCGTGCGGCTACAGTACCGGGAGCACACTGTCACCTTTCTCCGAGGCTCGGTAGCCGCGTGGTTAGCGGGTCCGGCCGACGGGCGGCTGGTCGGACGTTCAACTCTTTGCCGGTCCGTGCATTTTTTCTGTCGGCTCAGCTTAGACGACGGTGTGTAAAGTACCGGGGGCGCGCAGCAGATACCATCGTGGCTCGGTGGCCGCATGGGTAGTGTGGCTGATCGGCGACCAAAGGGTGGTGGTTCGGGCCTTGCCACTTCCTCAAATTTTTCTTGTGTCTGCGCTTGGAAGACAGAGGGTAAAATATACTTTCGAACGTGGCGTCAGTATGGCTGTCTGAACGGCCGTGCGCGCTGCGTCACTGAGAGATGTAAGCGTTGGGTTTCAACTTGAAGATTCCCGCAGCACGGTCGGGCTTACCCCCGTTCCCGGGTCCGAGGTTCTCTCGGTCGCCCGGGGTTTCCGGCGGGGGGGCTCTGTGTCTACCAAGGAAACTTGGTTCGGAGACTCGGGTGTATGCTACGGGGGTACCTAGGGTTCGGTACCTTCGTTTTCGCTCCCTGTGAATCTGGCAGACGAGGACACGCCGTCGCGACTAGGGTTCGTCGTGAAGTACAGCAGCTTCGGCTGTGTACGATATAGGAAAGCCTACCTCCCCCCCAGTCCGCTCGGGAGTGGCCGCAGTGCCACAGACCAACCAGCCAGTCGAAGGGAGTTGATTCCGGAAATCTGGCTGGCGGAGGGGGCCACATTGACCGTTGCGGAAGCGTGCCCCTGAAAAAGGCCGCTGCGTTGTGCCTGTGTCTTAGCGGCGGTCGATACCTGGTACACCGGTTCCCATTCGAACACCGAAGTTAAGCAGGAGGGTTCCAGGCGGAGGCCTGGGACGAGGTAGTGCCCACCCATTTTTGCAATTTTTTAAAAAGGCATGCACAGGTGCCCAATAATACACTGATACATTATTTTGCATTTTTTGAAAATTTTGAATTTTTGTCAAAATTGGGGTGGGTGACCGCTGTCTTGACTTTTTAAGCACGTCTGATGTGGGTTCAAAACACAAAAACCATAAAATAAATTTTTGTAAAAATTAGTCTAAATTTAGTCAATGGAAAGGACCGGTCCAGTCACCAGTGTGCACCCGTCCGTGAGGTGAAGCGTCCCTCGGGGCTTGTACCAAAAAAACAACAATTTCAGCTTCATATTTTTATTCTCGCTTCCTTTATTTTTCTTCGAGATTTTATGAGTGCCTGATTTCTTCGGAATGAGTGTCATGTTTTTTTTGTTTTTTTTTTTTTTTTTGGGGGGGGGGGGTTATGGTTTTGGAGGCGACTGTGCGGCTGCGACTTCATTAACCTTATAAAGCACTCGAGGAAATCCTGAGTGACTCCGGTCGCCTGTGTGGTCCGCGTCGTCGTGGTGCACGCCGTGGGGGCTGCCAGGTACGGCGCCGCCGGCCGGCCAGCGGGCGTCTGTCGTGCGGAAGGGATTTGGGAGGGGCCCTCGGTGTCGCCGTTGTCTTGTTGCGGCGGTAGCCGGATGGCCGGTGTAGGAAGGCTTTAGTCGGTCGGAGATTAGCGCCGCCGCCGCCGCCGCCCGGCAGAGATTGGGCAGGACGCCGCGCGGGCACGGGGCCGGGGGCCGTCGGGGGCCGACGGGGGCACGGCAGCGCGGGGCAGGGCAACCGGGACGCGAGGCCGGCGCGGAGCCGTGTGGGTCTGAGACCCGCTCGCCCCGCACCTCATGTGTGAGAGAAAATGAGAAAGGCGGCAGAGAGCGGGAGAGAGAGAGAGAGAGAGAGAGAGAGAGAGAGAGAGAGAGAGAGAGAGAGAGAGAGAGAGAGAGAGAGAGAGAGAGAGGCGGAGAAGGGGAAGGAAAAGGGGTGAGGGGCACGACGCGTGGGAGCGAGACAGAGCGAAGGTGTCGGTCAGGCAGCCAGAAACACAGCGGAGAGAAGAGAAGATTGATGCCTGTTAATGATACTAGTGGCTGGCTTGATAGATTTATAGCGGCGTAATACCTGTATTTATACTCACACACACACACGCACACGAGCTCACTCACTCGCGCGCACACACATACTCACTCCTGCACGTATGACGCGCGCGCGTGTTCCTTGTTGCGTTTCATGTTCCTCCTTGTCATTCGCGAAACAACCGCAAAAAAAGGGCGGGGGAGAGGTGGCAGAGAGAGGGGACGGGGGAATGAAAGGATACATTTGATTGGAGCGCTCGCGGGGAATTTATGAATCGTTTCGTGCAGGTGAGGCGCGAGATGATGATACACACCGCGCATCACGCCGGAAGTGAGTTCAAAGGCAGCGGAGCGCGCCAAATTTGAAAACTGGAACACGGAGTGCGTGCGCGGTCCGAAGGCGGCATTCGAACGTAAGCCGCGGACGGGGCGCGACGATGGCTATCAGGCGTGGCCGACCGCCGCCGACCCGGGGGCAGGCGGTGTCACATTCTGTCGCTCCCCGCTCTTCATCCTCGTCAGAAGAGCTGCACCGGATTAAACCGCAGAATATGGACAAGTTACTTTTTTTTGTGGGGGGGGGGGGGGGAGCCACCGGCTGATACAGTGAATGGAAGCATGGCGCGCGGCGGTGGCACTGGCGACGGCAGCGACGCCCCGCGGCCGCGCCGGGAACTTCCCTTCCGCGCTCCGATTTCGTGTTTCTCCCGCGGAGTCAGCCGCCGCTGGCCCCGTAAGCACGTGATCCGATTACGGCGCCGGATCCCTCGCTTACGAAACCCTCCCTAAAGGTTTGTTATCACTGCTATCTAACGCCACCGCGCTCCGCCACCTCCATACACCCCTCTCCTCGCCAGCATCCCCTCCAACAACGGGCCGCCGCGAGCCTTCGGCATTTCTCTTCTCTACAAAAAAATAAAAAAAGAAATTGAAAAATTTAACAATTGGTACTGGGTACTGCGAGGAAAATTTGGCGAACCGGTAACGGCCACAGGGTAGAGCGGCGGAAGCGAGCCCCTGAAGAAGGCCGCAGCGTCGCGCCTGTGTCTCAGCGGTGGTCAATCCCTCTGGGGACGAGATAGTGCCCACCCATTTTTGCAAGTGTACATTTTTTTTCACTCGTCCGAATCCGTTCAAATTTTCATTTCATGGATTTGTGGTTTCTGATCACAGTTATGTACTGCGCGGGAGAACAATGCGCATGCGAGTACGGAGCTGCGTGTGATTCGCGTTGGAGCAGCGCTGCACATGTGCGGACAAGGTAGGCCGGCGGCGGCCCCCGGGGGCAGGTCAGAGGGGTGTGGCGGCGATGGCGGCAGCGAGATAGCCGCGCCCCGCTCCCCGCGCCGCCGCCACGCCGCCCTGTCCGACCCATTGAGTGGCCGTCACATTAGGCAATGACAACTTCACGACCGCGAAGAGTGTCGCGTCGCGGAGTCGTGTTTCAGACGCGCCAAACTGCAAGAGAGAGAGAGAGAGAGAGAGAGAGAGAGAGAGAGAGAGAGAGAGAGAGAGAGAGAGAGAGAGAGAGAGAGAGAGAGAGAGAGAGAGAGAGAGAGAGAGATGGGGATGACAAGGGGTTGTTCTTGCTGCGTTCTCACCATGATGGTAGTGGAGTGATACCACGGCACGGGCTGACGCCGTGTGGACTGCGAGTATGGGCTGCTCACCTGACCACAGGCGGTGTGCACCCTGCGGCCCCCGGAGTCCGGGTCCGGGCGCCCACCCGCTCCACTCTCGCCTCTCGGCCCGCAGCTGTCGATCTCTCGCCTCCGCGCCGCGCCCCCGCCGCGCCTCCCCACGGGGGTCATGTGGGCGCAAAGTGGTCTAAATAAATAGGGTGCGCAAACGCTCCACATCCACCCGGCTGCCCGAGATAGCATCTAAATCGGCGGGACAGAAGCGGGAGGGGGGGGGGGGGGGGGGGAATAAGACCGCATAGCTCCGTGCCGAGTCCTCTGGGATGTAACAGGAACTGTATGGAGGAAGTTCTTTTACGGAGGGGCGCGACCCCTGACGGTCCCGGGCCGGGGGCCGGGGGCCGGGTGCGTGTCGGAGAGCGGCAACACACATCGTTCATTAAACCCATAACCGTTTAAGGCCGATGATTAGGCGGGTAATAAGGCCGGGGGAAATAGGCCGAAGAAGGTGTGGCGGGGCGTGGCGGGGCGTGGCGCGGCGTGGCGTACCGGCGCCGAGGCGCATCGACAAATGGAACTCATTACGCGGACGCCGACGGCGGCGCCCCGCTGTCGGTCGTGTTGAGCGGGGTGTCGTGGCCGCGGATGTCCGCGCACGGCCGTCTGCCCCGCGCCGGCCATCGCTGTCGCTGTGTTGCCTGCACCCCGTCACCACGCCGGCCCGCATGCGTGCTTCCGACCGCGTTCGAGTGCCCTCGTTGGTGCCGTCCTCTCTCTCCCGCCATCGCATTCCCTGCCGGCATGATGGCCTGTATGACGTCCTCCCCCCCCCCCCCCCCCTCGCTTCATCTCTTTCTCTCTCTCTCTCTCTCTCTCACTCTGTGTCTTGATAGTCGTTTGAAGCTAATGGCGCCTGACGTGTGTACGATTTTCTGGAAACTGGCTTTTTTGGTCGGCACGACTCTCCTCACGTGCATCGTGCGCACACGCACGGGCCTCGGCATCGTGGGACGTGCGCCTGCCCCACGGGTCACTTGTCGCCGCTCCCCGATGAACTCTATTCATCTCGGCCCACTGATTCCTTCATTTAGTACGAAGGGGTTGGGGAAACTGTGTTCGACCTGGTGTATAGGCCCAGTAGGGAGAACCGTGTGTTGGATGTTAAGTACCGAATTCACAGCGGTCCACCACGAACCTTGTCCGTGTTCGCAAAAAAAAAAGTACTTTGTCTCTTTTGTAGAGTCAATCGTTCGTGGTGACATTGTGAGTGCAAATAAATGGGCGATGCTCTGTTTGAAAGTAGTATTTAATAGGTGATCTAATATCTGCTGACTAGTCGTTACATCTGTACATACTGTGACCGTGCACTTTCATGAGTCTTTGGGCTTAACACTTCACGTTTTTAGCCGTCTGCTGTAAATACGACCTGATTTTTGGTTTTAAACATAAGTAACAAGAAAAGTAACCGGTTGAGTACATTTAGAACATGACTTTAGCAAAAACAATTTTTTGAAATAAGCAATCGAAATACATAAAAAAATTTCTTAACACATTAAAAATAATTTTACAGGCGTTGAGATGACTCTCATATTGCTGCATTCTGTTGAAAGGTCTAAACATACAATCCCAAGATCACGTCACAGTACACATAAAAACGAAAAAACATAAAACTTAATCGCTGACAGATTAAATAATTTGGTTTAAATAGTCTCTCCACAGGCAGAGCCCGGTAGATATCACACTTGCGTAAGAGTATCGACCAATAATATGTAATATCATTTAATATTTACAACAATAGTCCAATTTCTTAAAGTAAAATAACATCACATGGTCCTACAGCCTCATAGCCTATGTCGAGTAATCGGTGCCTACAGTCTGAGTGTCACTCATCACGAACTGAACACATCCATTTGGCATTACATTGTCATTCTTTCACAGGGCAATGCTTAACAGTACGGCTATCGTAAATAATTTAAATCAACAATATTTTCCTCTACACTAACGATTGTGCGTTGTGCTGTACAGCACCATCCTCACGCACACACAGTAGTATAAATGATACAGACCCCCCCGGAAACATAGGCGAAAACGTGCTTATATTGTCTTACAAAATTCACAACGGTTATCAGTCTTCTACTGCACCAGCTCCATGAAGCACCTCGGGAGCGGGTGACTTCACCGCAGGCAGACCACTAGCCCAACTGTGGGGAATCCACCAGCCGCTTCAGCTCCGAGCGAGCTCATGAGCCCTCAGGCAGGGTAGGATAGGGAACACACATACACTCACACACACTTTTCGTAGAATCATCGACCAATATCGTTTCTAAAATATCTGCATGTAGGTCCGTTTGAAGTTTAAAACTTTGAGATCCATCGCATCGTCCATCTTAACTAATTTAGTAGATTGAGTGAATGAAGCCAAACAAAGAAAAGGGTTACTGAGTTTGCCGAATCGTGATCGGTCCATAAAGCGTACCGAGTACACGCTGTTTTACCTCAACTTAAAATTAAAATTTTGCGAGAGGTCACACCTAGGAGCTCCCTCAAAAAGAAATTGCCCTTATTTTTCAGCAACATTCCTACCACGAATCAAATATGTTTCCGGGTCGGCTGGACGAAACAAAGGACGCATCACGCCATAGCGAAAGAGCCAAGGAATAGTGTCTTTGCCTCAGGCTTTACAGGGGGCGACGACGAGGACATAAATAGGCAAAAGTAACTGCATCGGTATGTGCTGCTGGTGTTAGCACTAAACACCACAGCCCCTTAAAATGCACCCTGCTTGATCAAACATTTATTTCATTGTAGGAAAATGAAAACAATGAGATAAATGTTCCGTTAGGAATATCACTTACGCTTCCTGGCGAGGTCAGAAATGAGTGATTTTGTTTTTGGGGCGTCGGAATGCAACTTCGACCCCAGTCGGAAAGCAGATAAAAATTCAAGAGTTGATCAAACAATCGAAGACGTACCAATCTATCACCTTTTTCGATGTCGGGCGAACAGTTTCAATAGATAACAAAATAATGCACAGAAGTACGAATACACGACAAAATTATAAAAGTCTCAACAAATTACTATAACTTTTAACCCCCCCCCCCCCCCCCCTCCCCCCAAACAAACGAACACTTTGACAGGTGTACAAAAATAAGCAACACAATATTAAAATAATAAAAAGAATGTCACAGATAAACATCTCATCCCCCAAATGACGCGAGGGACGAGACACCTGTTTCAGCGTTAGCCCTGATGCGGATGGCGGCGGTAACAAACAACAGTGATGGAGTTGGTGATGGTGGCTGGTGGCAGTTGTGTCCTCACTGGCCGTGGCCATAGCCATAGCCAGCGGCCCACTGTCACAAGGCGTGGTAGTCGTGGAGGAGGGCGCCGTCCACCGCGTGCTGCTGGTGGTGCTGTTGGTGGTGCTGGTGGGGGTGGGAGTGGGGGTGGGGGTGGGTGTCCAGCGCCATCAGTCCAGGGGGCCCGGGGGGTTGGACGCCGCCCCCGCCCACCCTTATCTGGCCAGGGTAGGTGGAGGACGAGGACATGGCGCCCGCCTGCAGGGACGCCACGCTCGGCTTGAGGTCGCCGAACAGGTCCGAGTGGTGGTGGTTGGATAACGAATCCTGCCAACAAAACCAAGATTGTGCGTCTCATGAGATTGTCACGGGCAGTCGATGGAGGTTGCGTACTTTTCAAGGAAAATTAGAACGTTTTGATTTTCTCAGGAAACTGCAGTTCTCATTTACAAAGAAATGAAGGGGAATCCAATCTAATCATCATTGAAAGGTGGACTAAACTAAGGTTACTGCACTCACTAGACTACACATTAGTAGAGAACACGCACACACGATGGTTAGTAGTGGTACTTGGGCGCGAGTGCGCGAAGGGAGCCGTACCTGCTGAGCCAGGAGCGCCTGCGTCGAGTGGGGGAGGTGCGAGTGGGGCAGGGGGTGGGCGATGGAGTGGCTCGAGGAGGACAGCTCCGACGGCTTGTGGTCGGGGGCCTCGTCCACGGACTCGGACGACGAGTCCATCCCTTGAGCAGTGCCCTTGTCTCCGTCGCCTCCGGAAGGACTCCGACCGGGCCTGAAACACAATCGAGAAACGGCGTCAGTTTAGTACACAATTGATTCGGAGACGTTGTTTCGGCACAAAGGTTCATAATGCTTTGCTTTGGGAGGTGGGAATGAACATAGATCGATAATACTATCTTATCAACAAGGCAAGAAAATTCTGCGTACAATGTTGTACACATCCGCATGCAATGTACATAAACGCAGCTTCTGGGCTTTGAGACTTGTCCCCGCACGTTTGGTCGTGTCGATAGCCCGATCCCCTCGCTTCATCGAGTGGCCTCTTTTCTTTCTTACTTTCTTTTTTTTCCCGAGCCGAAGCCGTCGTTTGGTGCACTTCAAACCCAGACTGTCTTTCATGCACATTATCTCGCCAGACCGACCACTGACCTCCGCCAAACTCGCTCTCCCCTTCCCTTCACGGTCCGAATCAACAACTCGGCTGCGGGCAGCTTCAGGGCAATGCCCAATGCAATCCATCTGACCCCCCACAATCCGCGCCGCCGCGGCTCCGGGTCAGAGGTCACGGCGATGCCCGGCGAGGCCCGCGGCGAGGCCCCACGCAAAGGGCTGTCGCCGCCGCCCACTGTCGCCGCACGGGACACCGTCGAATGCCCGACAATATCCTATTTTCAATTTTCTCCCTCGTCCCCCTAAAAAAAAAGGCAGTTTTGAGAGCGTTCAGTTTTCGTCCTCAGCGAGTATTTCGGCAAAAAACCAACGGAATATTCACTGATAAGAAGAGACAGCGGCGCAACGGCCGGCCGGCCGCCGGGGGAGGAACGTCGGGGTGCATCGATCAAAACAATAACAGAGGCCGACTTTGACGGGAAGCCCCTTCCCTTATAAGCCGAGCGACTTCAATGAGCAAAGCCACTCAAGCGCGATATCCCATGATATTCGTCGTGGTGGGTGAGGGGTAGGGGCGGGTAGAGTAAAGGGGGGGGGGGGGGGTGAGAGCGGCGGTGTCTGGTCTGCTGGGCGCGCCGCCGGAATGTGACCAATCAGCTGTGAGGTGACCGAGTTGTCTTGACGTGCGCGCCCCGCGGGCTCCCCCCTCCCCTCGCGGTCGGCCCCCCACCCCTCCCCCTCCGGTCCACACATCAGAGTGCGTTATTTGCCTCATTATCGGGCGACTCATTTACGCGCTACATTGCATCTGTTTCTGCCGTCGCATTCCGCTGGCCGTAAGGGGGAGGGGAGGCCCTCGGCCCTCCTCCACCCGCGCGCTGCGCCCCGCCACGCCAAAGAACTGTGTCGTAAAACAAAGCTGCTGGAGCTGGATGGTCGTGCTGGACACGCTGGAACGTCGCCAAGCGCGCGCGCACACACACACACACACGGCCAGTGGTGCACAGCAGGGTGAGTCACCTCGGGGCCTTACTGCCGCCGGGGAAGCACACACACACACACACACGCGCGCACACACACGCACACATACACACGCGCGGGTTCGCCCCGCCGACGCCGTGGCGCGGCGCCCCCCGGCCGGCCGCTGCAAATGGGGCAGAACTATGTTGAAACGGTGCGGGCACGTTGTGACACATGGCGTCCGCTGTCCACGAGTCGCAGCAGGACGCACCAGCACGCAGCGCGGCGCCGCATTTGTGGACACTTCCAAAACGAACTATATTATTTTAAGATATTAGCAACGAATTTTGGAACAAATTTCTCCAAAATTTCATTGACAGGCTTTTCAGATTCAGGCCAATAAATGCTTACAATACAAAGTACTTCCTTCGCCTCCGAAAGAGAAAAAAAAAAGGAGGAGAAAAACTAATCCTACAGTGCAGTACCAGGCCCGCGTCCGCGTTTGCCTTCCACGAAAAAAGACATGACGGGTCGGCTATAGCAGTCTCTACAACCCCCAGCAGCAGCTGCAAATTATAAACCCGAACTGTTCCTTGTTCCCTCAGCAGCGGCGGCGGCGAACGACGCGCGCGCTGCGACACCGCGACGCCAGCAAAGAGAACAAACGATTACGTAAATGAGAGTGGAAAATGTACTATAAGGCAGGGCAGCGGAGGAAAAAGATTGCGAAAGTAAAGGCGCCCGGTAGTTCCGAGAGAGGGGGAGTGGGGGGGGGGGGGGGGGGGGGGGGGTCGACGCACTGTTGGATGCTGCCGCCGCAGCAGCAGTAAACGCACTGCTAATCTTATTGTCTCAGGGCTGCCGCCGCTGCAGTCCAGCCCGCTCTCATTATATTCGCAGCAATCGCCGCGCGGCCGCCGCGCCGCCGTTTCACCTGACGGCGTCGCGCGGCCCCATTCAGGCGGCTCCGCGGCCCCCGCGGGCCCCCGCGCGGCTCTCCCCTTTCCTTTTTCCCTTTCCGCGGAAAACGCTCGCCACGCCACGCCATTAAAAATGTGCGCAACGACTTCAATAACAGGCATTACGCCGCGGATCCAATCGGCGCCGCCGCCGTGCCGCCCCACGTGACGGGGGGAGGACTTGGCGTGCTCGGGGAGCGCGGCGGCGGCGGGTGCTGAGTCCCACGGACGCACGAAGCCACTTCTCCCTCACATTACAGTGCGGTGCCCAAACTCGTCGCCACCGTCGCGTCGCTTCGCGGAACAGTGGCGGCGGAGGGGTCGGGACTGTGCGGGGGGGGGGGGGGGGCAGTCAGCAGCCGCACAGAGAAAGGAAATGAGTGAGAACAGATCGACCGCAAAAATAAATTTTGGCGAGGGCGAAATTTTCCCCGTTGAATTGTAGGCGACGGGTGCCTCTCCCGCCACCTAAAGTTGGGAGAGGTTGTCCTCACCACGCAAGGTCCGACCACAATGCGAGTAAATTTTTCGATTGAGTGGTTTTCCTCCGTCTTTTGGTCCGAGTCATTTTCATTTTCCTTTTTCAGCGGAGGCCTGACTCTGACTTCTGCGCTGCACGGCCCACGGTCCGGGAGGGGCGCGGGCGGGGGCGGCGGCCGGGGCAGATGTGTGACCCCCTCGGACGCCGCCGCACCGCGGGGGGGCGCTGCTCGGCGCACCGCGTCCCTCCCCACGCCGCCGCCGCTGCCGCCGCCGATCCGGTCCGTGCACATCCGGCTCCTCCTCCTTCTTGCTCCTCCTCCCCCCTCTCCTCCTCCTCCTCCCCCCTCCTCCTCCTCCTCCTCCTCCTCCTCCTCCTCCTCCTCCTCCTCCTCCTCCTCCTCCTCCTCCTCCTCCTCCGCCTTCAGCCCCTTTTTCCAAGACAAAGTCTGCAGAGCCGGGCGGCCGCGAGACGACAGCGTGCCCCCGTACTACAACCGCACCATATTCCCCGCGTCACAAGTCCAACACGGGCAGCGATTGCAACATGTGGCGACGGCATGTATGAAGGTCGCCCGCCCGCCCGGCCCCGCCCGGCCCGGCCCGCCACTCCCGCAGTGGTGGTATTTGTTCAGCGCGATGAAGTGCCCCGCCGGCCCCACACACAATGTGCAGACGCCGACGGCGACCCGCCCGCCCCCCACAGCAGCGGCAGCAGCCTCCCTTTGTTTTTGTACGTCCTGGTGGATCACATCCCTGACAAGAAGGGAGGGTTTTTTTTAGGGGGAGTGCGGGGAGGGGGCGGGGGAGGCAATACGACGTAGGCTTTCGCTTTTTTTTTGCGACGGTCCGCCTCCGCGGGGTCGTCAGGGGTGCTTCTCACGCTCATTACCGCGGCCAGGTAGGTACTCGGCAGGTACTCGGCGGGTACCGCGGCTGAGGCGGCAGCCCCGCGCCCACACACGCTCGTAACCCAACCAGCACGCGCGCGGACGGGGCGACAGCAGCGACAGCAGCGACAGCGCGCGCTCCCTGGAAAACAGGCTGTACAGGACTCTCCGAGGTGGTGAGACATTTGTCACAAACCTGCTGCGCCGCCGCCGCCCTGCGCGGCCCGGGGGGCCCGGCCGGTGGGGGGAGGGGGCCTATCTGCTGGACCCCCGAGAACAAAAGAGGGACAAGGAGGAGGAGGAGGAGAGGAGGAGTCGGTGGCGTGGCGGGCATGTGTGGCACGGCGCGGTACGGGGGCCGACGGAGGCCGCGGTGGGGGGCCGACCAGGGGCCGGCGGCCGGGCCCTGCCAGAGGCGACGCACATGCCACGAGGAAATGTCAAAAAGACACGCTCTCTCTCTCTCTCTCTCTCTCTCTCTCTCTCTCTCTCTCTCTCTCTCTCTCTCTCTCTCTCTCCTCCCCGACTATGGTTTTTGTTTTCCCGGGAAATCGGCCCCCGGAAGACAAGAGGGCGTGGCGGTCGACCGCCGCCGTCGTCGGAGGGGCATTGCATATGTGTTCTCGTCGTTGTGTGCCGAGTGGCGAGCACAGCTGCGGTCAGCACGGGCAGCACAGCCAGGGTAGGCGGGCAGGGTAGGCAACCCCCCGCGGGACGGGGTCCAGCTGCCGTCGCCGGCTACCTGGACTTGGTCGAGGAGCGCAGCCTCACAGCCGGCCTCCGCAGCACCCGGCGATGCGCCGCCGCCGCCGCCGCCGTCGGCCACCCGCGGGGCCGCGAGTCCACGGCGCCGCAGGGGGGCTGCTGCCTCCGCCAAGGCCGAGCACATCTCTATCCCAATCCCGTCACGCCGGCGACGTCTGGCTCCTTCATAAATAACAATTGGAACGGGGCGGGGAGGGGCGGCGGCGGGGGCGGCGGGGGCGGCGGGGGCAGCGGGGGCCGCGCGCCGCGAGCCCTCCGCGGCCGGCGCAGCGGCGCAGCAGCGCTCTGCGGTCTGCCGTGCTCCGCGGCCCCGCAGCCTCCCGCCCCACGAGCACGTGCCGGTGCTGCCCTCTGGGCGCCGCAGTCGCCGCGTCGGTCTATTTCGCGAGCGACACGACTGCAGTGCATATTTCACGCAAGTCCTGCTGCTGCTGCCTCTCGGCTGCCCGCCGCTTGTGCCGCCGCAACGCACACACGGCCCGACCAAGGTCGTGTGAAAAGTGTTCCGGTCGGGCTGCGGCAGCGGCGGCGGCTGCGGCGGCGGGTTGGAGTGGGGCTGCTTGCTGGGGCCTTGCCTGATTAGTACTACGGCCGGGTGCCGTGCAGAGGTTAGGTTATGCGTGACGCCCCCACCTCCTCCTCCTCCCCCTCCTTGCCCCGGACACGCGCGCGAGACACGTCGCCAGGGCACACGTTGGACCCGGAGGAGGGGGTCGGCGGGGAGTGGACACGCACACACAGCAGCAACAGCAGAGGCCTCCGCCGCGAGCCATAACGACCAAAACGGAGAGAGGGGCCCTCCCTCCAGTGAAAGGGTCCGTGGGTCGGGGACCACGCGCCACGAAATACTCTGGGCACCACGCGCGCTAAAATCCGACTCGTACCCGTCGTGTTCGGGCCCGGCGGCGTGCTCTGCTCTGCTGCCTGCTCCGCTCTGCTGCAAGCCCCGTGCTGGCGAGGCAACACGGCGACGCGCGTGGCGAGCGGCACGGCTGCGCGCGGCGCGCTTCGGACAACCGGTCCGGCGTCGTCTCCCGTGCCGAGCCGTGCGATACCTCGAGCGCGTGTGTGTGTGTGTGTGTGTGTGTGTTCGATAGCATCGCGCGGACAGATCTCGATCCGAATCATCGCAGAGACTGACCACCCGGCCAGGAGGGAGGGACGCGGCTGGACGCGACGGCGGCGGCCGGCACATGCGGACATGCCGATCGCCACCGGTGACGACGACTCCGACTTTGAGGGGGCAGAGGGGCGTGACGAGGAGGAGGGGGGGGGGGGGGAGCGGCAACGGCAGCACCTCGAGGGCGAATAACGCCCAAGTGAGCAATATGCAGATGAGGCAGAAAATGAGCAGGGCCGCCTCACCTAGAGGAGGGCGAGGAGGCGGCGGCGGGACAACAGCAGCAGGGGCTGCCGCTATAGCTGAAAGGCTGCGGGGTGGGGATGAGAGGGGGGAGGGGGGTATGATTAAAGACAAAAAGCTGGGATGTTTTGCCTGTTAGAACGAGATGGAACTTGACAGACAGCGAGGGCGAGCGATGCGGGGGGCGGCGGCGGCGTTGCGGCCAGGGCGAAGCGGGAGAGGCGAGCGAGAGAGAGGAGGGGGGGGGGAGAGACAGAGAGGAATATGAGGGAGCGGAGGAGAGGAGCGCGGGAGTGAGAGAGACGGCGAGAGAGCGCGCGTTGAGAGGGGGAACGGAGTGGGACGGTGCCCCCGCCCGCCCGCTAGACGTATCAGGTTACCAGGCAAACACCGCTGTGGACGCTGCAGCAGTAGCGTTAGCGTCGGCTCTGTCAGCCAGGCCGGCTGGGTAGGTCGGGCTGCCGCGAGGGGGAGAGAGAGACAGAGAAAGAGAGAGAGAGGAGCGCGTTCGTTGTTCGTTCTATTTTGTTGCGCGCGTCGTACGCGGGGGGGGGGGGGGGGGCGTCCGTAGTCTAGATGGCCATGACGCTGCCGGGCTCGGCGTAGGCGTAGCTCCGCTGCTAGCTCGGCGTAGTTCTCCCGAGGTGTGCTCGACGTAGCCCCGGCGAAGGTAGACGCACCGAACCCCTTCGCCCACCCCTCCCCTCTCCCCATGCGTTTCTCTGTGTCGACAGTTTAGTGACGGCCCCCGACGCCGCCAACCCCCGCCGCGGGCGCTGCGCGCGGGCGCCCCCACACACCGTGACGCCCCCCGCCCCCTCCCTCCTTCCCTCCCCCACCGCACGCGGGCGCAACGGCCCATCAACGTGTTTGGGGAGGACGTCTGTATTCCACCAGAAACGGTGGCGGAATAAAGCGGCCGCGCGCCAGAGAAGCGGCCGTCGATTTGTCGCCGAAAGTGGAAGAGGATGAGGTGACGGGGGCCGACACGCAGCGCACACGCGCGGCGCACGCACCGCGGTATCACGGCCCGTGTTGTTATCAGCGGCCCGATCCGAGCGGCACGTCGGATCGGTAATTAGTTGTCGGACGGGCTTAGAGGGCGGCGGTCGGCGGTGGGAGGCCCTTAACGACTGCCAGAGTTCACCCACACTCTTCGAGTTCCGCAGGACCACGCACCGCACCGCCACACGGCGTGGCGGCGGCGGCGGCGGCGGCGGCGCCCGGCGGGGAGGAGCCTCGGCTGCTGCCGCACCGGCCGTGTGAAGTCATCCCCGTGTCCTGCAGGAGCGGTGCACGCCGCCGGCATGGGAGCGCCGGCATCATCGATCACAACACCAAATAGGTATCCCGGCGGGGGGCCGCCGCGCCGCCGCATGGGCCAGCGGGTTCACGCGGCGGCCCGCCCCGCCATGCTGCGAGCGCCGAGCCCCCGCGACGCCGGCCGCAGGCAACACGCACTCCAAGACAACACAGAGATCGTCACGGTAAAGTCACAGCAGCAGGAGAACACACGTATCGAACCCGACACCGAGGGCGCCCCCCGACTTTATGAAAGAAATGGGGCCGGCGATAGATGGGGTGTCTGGCGCACTAATCCGACAGCGACGGGTGACGCCGCCCACCCACAACACAGCGGAGGTGGCAGGTGCGACCCCGCCAGCTCCCTGCTGCTGGTCCTGAGCGCGTCGCCAACCTCACCCTCCCCCAGGAGGATATCCTACGAGGCTGACCGCCGTCCAGTGTTGCCCCTTTCCCTCGCTCCGCGGGGAGAGAGTGCGCCTGAACGTCAGAGGCGACAGTAAAACGTTCAACAAACACTCCTGACAGTGTTCGCGTCCCGCTGAGAGACGGTCCGTCTTCATGACACCTTCCAGGCGGCCGCCCGGCCCGAGGCCCGGCCGGCCCGGCCCACCTCGGTAATCTGTAAATCCGCTTTTGTTTACGCCTTTTATATTCTTTTGTGGACGAAACTCGTCGCTTTTTACGACCACCTCGGGAGACAAAATTTATGAAAACTATGAGTGAGGAGGGGGGGGGGGGCGTGCAGGGCTCGGGACACCTTCGGAAGAGCTGGCAGAGCAGTGCGTTTGGGTCCCTGGAGCGAGAGGGGTCGGAGAGGGGTCCGGCACTCCCGTGACACCTTCATCTCCTCAGGCCTCACACCTCCGGACCAGGGCAAGGTCGGTGGTAATCCAAACGGGCTGCCGCATCCACGGAAACATAGCGACTCGACGGAAGTCTCAGAACAGAAACGTCACCATTTCATACAGCAGCACAGGAGTGAGAGAAATGATGGCGCAGTGTGGAAGTTGGCGCCCCTGTTACAAGTAGGCCGGGAGCCAAGACCTCGCGACGGAAAGCCAACCTCCACACTTTCGATGACTTTCAGCTCTCGTTGGCGGTATCAGTTGCTTCTCGCTTCATACGGCGACGATGGTGTTGTATATTCCGCCAAGACTTTACCGCTTCGCTTTCATTCCCTGTAGCTACAAGTACAAGCTACAAGTCTACCAATTCCGCGATTTTGAAACTCATTAATAGGGAACCGTTCGCGAATCGAGCACTTCTTTCAAAAATTCGAAAGCGCCTAAAGCCCATAGATGACTAATGTGACATTCGTTACGTGAACGTGGTTCAGCGAGAGGAGAAAGATTGGAAGGAGAGAGAGAGAGAGGGCGCGGGGAGGGGCGAGGGGCAGACTCCCCTTCTCCCCTTCCCGCGCCCAGGCGTGCCGGGGTCGGGTTGCAGCAGTTTATTTCTGTCCGCCTTGTGTTTCCTGTTGTGTCTCTCGCTCTCTCTCTCTCTCTCTCTCTCGCCCTCTCTCTCCTCCCCCACCCTTTTATTTCAAAATCCGGAGATCATGAGTGATGCTGGGCCCACGAGGCGTTGTGCCCACGTACAGACCGCACGCGTAGCAACGATAGAGAAGAGTTTGATCGCATCGCTGCTGAAAACGTCCCGGGGGGAATGCAGGCCAGCCTGTCCTTGGGGCTCAGGTGGCGCGGGCCGCGGCCAGAGGGGGAGGGGCGGCGGGGGAGGACGACGTGGCGCCAGCTCACTCACGCACGCCGCTGCCCGCGAAACTGCTCGAAAAATTTGGGCAGTCAACGTTTGCGAGCAAAGATACCCCGCCGTCACAATTTGAATCGACGCTAGGCCGGGCCGAGGGGGACGTGCCCCCCCCCCTTCCTTGGGCCCATTAATCCCCGAGGAGGTCGTTGCACGCGGCGCGGAGGTGTCAGCGCGTCAAATGGTCGTGTCAGTGGCGCGTCAACCCCCGTTTTTCCGGAGTCACAAGGCCGCGGGCGGCGGCGCTGCGGCGCGCTCTCGGCATGCGGGCTCGTTAGGGAGATGGGCTGTGAACATGACAGCGGGGCCGATCAGCCGGCGTGCCCTCTCGGCGTGCCTGCGGCTGCGAACACCCCCCGAGGGGCTGAGCCGGCGCCGTGCCGTGACGTGCCGGGCCGTGCGCTCACCCCACGCCTCACCGACGTGTCGTTACAGTCCTCGCCGCAGCCCGCTATGATGGCCCTGTCTGTTTAGGTTTTTTGACGGCATTCCCGGCGCGGTATACGGCACGGCCCCCGGGGCGGCCTGCTGGCGCCCCCCGGCCCCCGGCGGCGGTGGCTGGGGATGAATCAGCTGTTGATTATCTATTTATAACGCGGCCCGCGCCCCCTTGTTGACGCCTTTTGAATGCTCGGCGGGGGGCGCGGCGGCACGCAGAGCGGCTGCAGCGCGTCCAGGTGCGAAACCCCGCCGCTTCCCCCCTCCCTCCCCTCCCTCCGCTCCGCGCTGCTCCGCGCAGCTTGACTGCCCCCCAGAGCGAGGCCAATAATGACATCAAAAAGAGGCCATTTTTAAGAAGCTCCCCCTCCGGCCTCTGCGCGACACACACAAGTGTTGATCAGAGATAAAGACGCGATAAAACGTATCGAGAAGCTTATTGAACTGGCGGCAGAGGGCCGAGGGGGATGGGGGACAGTGAGGGAGAGAGAGAGCGCGCGCGTTTTTCCTCGCACACTACGAGCGACCGGCTATAAAAGACTAAACTAAACGGAACGACGACGGATAGGGAGTGGAGGGGATAGCGGCGCGGCCCTGGCCGGGAGACGCCTGAAACGAGTGCAGCGCGGTTTGACGGATGGCTGTGAGCACACATTCTGACGGGCAACAGCCGTTCCCATACGGCGTTAACGGTACCCCCACCACCCGCCCCGCCCCATCGGCGTGTCCGGTACATCAATATCTATTAGTTGGTTCATTTTGTCATTGAATTCATTCATTTGCCTACATCTTGAAGCCATCCGCTCGTGAATTCATTCGACTTCGCCCACCACGCGAGGTGGTGGTCGGCGGGGGGGGGGGGGGGGGGGCAGATGGACACTCACCCGTCCTTGTGCTCGGCCGCCCGGTCCCGCTGCCGCCTGTTCTTGAACCAGTTGGACACCTGGGTGGTGGTGAGGCCCGTGGCCTCGGCCAGCTCCCGCTTCTCCCGCGGCGACGGGTAGGGGTTGTGCTGGTACCACTCGCGCAGCACGGACCGCGACTTCTCCTTGAAGCAGTAGCTCGTCTCCTCACCGTCCCAGATGGTCCTGCGGGCACGCTAGCACGTCAGACACCCGCTCCGGGATGCGCGAGCACCGCAGCTGCGACAAGCTAGACCGTCAGCTCCTTACCTCGGCAGGGGGAACTTGCGCCGTACCCGGTACTTGCCGACGGCGCCCAGCGGCCTCCCCCTCAGCTTCTCCGCCTCCACGTAGTGCGCCTTGAGCCAGAGCGCCTGCAGCTTGGGGTGGTTGTGCGGCGAGAACTGGTGGCTCTCCAGTAACCTGTAGAGGTCCTGAAACAGCGCAAAAAGGGGTCAGGTTAGCTTAGCTTCGCCGGCGGGTCAATGCCTCTCGGAAGAGAAAGAGAGAGGGGAACCCGCAGACTTGATATCGCACTCGTGTGCGATTTAAAACTGCTGAATTGAGGGAAAAACCCCGGCGCTGTATACGGTTTGCTGCCGGCCGGCCCCCCCGGCTCGTCTTTCACAATAACGACACATTATCGCCATGTGCCGGCCGGGGTCGGGGCCTACCTCAAGGGGTGTCGCGTTGAGGCGCGATGACCTCCCGGGTCGGCAGCCCCGCAGCCCCGGCCCTGTGGCAGTGCCCCTGCCGGCGGCGCGTCACCAGCCGGCCATCGGCTCCCACCGTCATCGCGTAGCCCTGTCTCTGTCGCGCTCGTGGGCTTGCTCCGTAAGAAAGCGAGAGAGAGAGAGAGAGAGAGAGGTCCGGGCGACTGCCGCCGGCGACTATCAGAGTGCATCGGCGGGGGGAGGGGGGGCAGTCACCGGCAGCGGGGCCCTGAAGCCGCGACCGGAAGGAAGCGCGCAAAACCGTCCGCTCTTTCGCTGGCGATGACGGCACCACGTAACAAAACCACGCCAATTTTTCCACGTCCAATAATTTCGTTATTTTCGAAAAGATCAGGGTGGCGCGTGCGCGGATGGCCTTCGTATTTTCGGCGGGAGTCGGTCGGATGCGCATGACAGTGTGTGCGCGCGCAGCCCGCCGACTCGCACCCTTCCGTCGTCCCCCGGTTCTCGTCGTGTCGCTCGCGGAGATATTCCTGCTGATCGAGCTCACCGCCGGGCCAGCTCCCCATCTGTGCCCGCAGCAGCGCCGCCGCGTTCGTCATTACGGCGAACGCCGCGGAGCGCTGCTCTGTGACGGAAAGTAAATTTGGCGCGGACGGAGGAATTCCCTGAAGCGGATTGGTGAATGGCCGGCCGGCCGGCCCTTCTGCCGCCGCGGCCGCAATACCCGGGGGACGTGTAATTTCCCCATAACTGACTGCAACACAACAGCCTCAATCAGCACGGGCAGCAGGGCCGGCCGCGCCGCTCTCATTCACGGAGGGCCACTCGCGCTGCCGCGCCGCCGCGCCGCCGCGCCGCTGTGGTTAGATGGAGCTATTGTTGTTGATGCTGAGCGTCGTCTTGCTGTTGTTGCTGCTGCCGCCCTTGTTGGCGCGGCACGCGAGTGCGAGTGGGACAATGGCGGTATTGGCAGCTCGTAGTAAAGGTCAGACAGAGTGCGATTCGCATGCGGCTGCAAACGAGTGTCGCGGCCGATCTCTGCTGGATCCGTCGACAGCTAGCGGAGCGCGCGCGCGCGCGCCTCTCGGAACTGGACCGCCGCCGCCGCCGTTCCACCAGAGCGACGCGGGAGAAGGGAGGGGGGGGGGGAGGCACCAATCAGGGAGACGACGTCCACGTCTGCAGGAGCCCGGGACAGTCCGGCCAGAGGTCCAGCCGCCCGCAAAAACCGGAGCGTCCGTCCGTTTTCCGTGAATGAAAATTGTGTATACACGGGTCGGGGGTTCGGGGCCCGGCCGGGTCCCGCCACGCCCTGCTCGGCCGGCCTCTGTAACTTCCGCGCCGCACCGTCCAGCGGCCCGGTGGGGAGACGGAGGGTCCGGCCGGGCCGGGCTGTACCGGGCATCATCATTATCAGAGTCATTGCCGTGGCCGGGCCGGGCTTACGGCCAGTCCACTGAACGCGCCTCAATGGGAAGGGCCTTACGCCGCGGGCTCGACGGGCGCAGGGCCCGGGAGGATGTGCCCGGGGCCCCGGCGGCCCCGGCGGTGCTGGACGCGGTCCGGTACGTGGAAAGCCACTACGGCCGCGTCATTACTCCGCTGCCCGCAAACCCTGCGAGGAACGCGGCGCAGCGATCGCGGCGGCGGCGGGGCGACACGCCGGCGGACGACGACGAAAACGCCGCCGCCGCCGTCCGGACTTGCCTTGCCGGCCACGCGGACCCTCACCTTCCGACAACCTTTCCACCTTTCGTGCTGCTGAAATGTCCCCGAAAAAAAAGGTGTGTGTTCGGTGGACGCGATCGCAGCGCCGGCGGCCGCCCCGCGCCGTCGCACACCCTGCGCCCCCTAGCTCCCAGCAGGCACCCCCTCCCCGCCGCACCCCCGCCCCGGTCTAGCCCTCCACTCTCCTCTGCCCCCACGCCGCAGTCAATATTTACCGACTCATCGCACGGCCGCGCCGGGCCGCGCCGCACCCACCCACACAGCAGGGCGGGCAGACCACCCTCCCGGGGTGGCTGGCTGGCGTCGCCGAAGGCCTGAGGCTCCCCGAAGCTCCGGCCGCGAGCTTGTCCGAAAAAATGGGGTCGAACTGCGATGGGATTTGCGGACATTTTCCCAGTTTACAGATCGGACTGGTGGACTGTTATCGTTCGATAATCGGTTTCATATTCCTCGTCTACTTTGGCGGGAATGGTGATACCGGGATGCGCGGGGCTGTTGGGGGGAGGGGGGGGGGACAAAAGTAAAATCACAACATGAAATCGGTACACAATTAATGCGCTGGGGCAAAATTTCTGGCGGTGTGTGCCGGCCGCGCCAAAGGGCCGCACGCCTGCTTCTGCCGTGGACCACAAGAGTCAATGTTTGTGCAGGACAGCAGGCCTCACACACACACGCACGCACACACACACCTGCCTGCAGGGCTCGCCGACAGACGGGAAAGAACGCACGCAGCGAAAACAATGGAAGTGTAACGCGTGTGAGCGTGGCAGAGAAACTGTTGTGGAGTTATAGAGCGGCGGCGACAGTTAACAGCAAATGCGGCCGCATAACAGCGATACGACTTCCGAGCGCTCGCGGCGCGCGAAACGAAATATCGTTGGGGTTGCTGGACGTGTTTGGCAACAGTGTCGCCGCACTCCGCGGGGACATTAGAACGCTTAAACTCATGCATAATTTCCCGGCGACAGGGAGCAGATGACTGAAAACAGTCATGAGGGAGCCTCTCGCCCTGAGAGCGTGTTGCTGCCTCCGTGCGGGCGCGGGGCCGGCGGCGGCCTCCCCTCACAGACAACGGCCCGCCGCGGGCGAATCGGAGAAGTCCCACCCCTCCCGCGGGCCGACGATCCTCATTGGTCGGAACCGCGACAGCCACAGGGGTGTGACGCGGGGAGGGGGTGCTCCCCCAGTCAGCTTTTTGGCCACAATATGGCTCTGCAGGGGGGGTGAGTGAGCGCGTCCGCGAGGCCCGCTCCACAACACTTGGAGAGCGTCGACCGACCGTGGCTGGTCAGATGCCGCCGCCGCGCGATCAGGAGGGTATATATATAGTAGTGAAAATTACACTACGCAAGTTCCGCGTCGCTCCGATCCCCTAAAAGTCGACCCATAACTACTTATCTGATCGGCTTACTCCCGGGTTATCCCTCCCCGACGACGCCCCCCGGGGCGCGGGGGCCGCCGCCGCCGTGTCTAATAAAATCTGCCTTGCTGAAGGCAGTGCGCCTATCGCGCGCACTTTTCTGGTCAAACGTGTATAATAACAATCCGCCTAACAGTACTCTTAACGCGTAGCCGGCCTGCTTGGCCGCGGCCGGCAGCGGCTCCGGGACAAACAAACACGTGATAGCCATCGAGACGTGTCCGCCCGCCGGCCCGGCCTCAACGCGGCCTCGGCCCGGCGTCGGCCCTGCGTCGGCCGGCATCGCCGAGGAATTTTTATGTTTTCATTAGGTTCACGGATACGTAAGTGCAATTGATTGGCTGCTCGTTTACGGCGGTGGAAGTTGTTTTTTCGGGGCCCCAACTGGCAGTTTGGGAGCGTCGGCCGGGCAGATAATGGAGGTATCCCGCGCTATAGCGCGAGCGTTGACTGGAGCAGCAGCCGGGGCCCGGCTGCAGCCGCGCCCCCGGGGCCTCCGCGGGGAGGGGCGTGGTGGGATGAGCGCCCGCGTGATCAGGCCACTTACACTCCCGTACTCGGGGAACACTTGTCTCGTGACACAGAGGGCGCCGCAGCAAACTCGATTGGCGCACGCACCTCTCTAAACGCTTCGCGGCTGCTGGGGACGATCACGGCGGAGGGAGGTAGGTGGCGCGCCTATCGGCAGTGACTGACACGACGTCCGCGATGTGCAAAACGAAGCCGGCCGCGCGCTGCTGCCGGTAAGCGATCGCCGCGGTGCTTACGACGTTCGAAAAAGAAAATTCGCGTGACTTGGCACCCTGAAGCAGGCGCGCACCACACACACACACACACACACACACACACACACACACACACACCTGGCAGCGGGCGGCGGCGTGCTACCCGGGCCGTAAGTCTCGTCGACATCTTGCAGGACTTGCCGCGGCCCCGGTGGCCGGCACCGCGGGACCCCGCGCTTGACTTTCATAATAGGGATTAATTGTCCGCGCCCACGAGCACGCCACTGCCCCCCCCCCCCCCCCCCCCCCCGAGGGCCCCCGCAAGGGCCCCCGCAACCCCGACATGCAGCGCTGCTTTGCACACGCGAAGCGCCACGCCAGCCGACGAGTTACGGTAACCGAGGGCCGAGGTGTGAGCCTACGCGGCGCCCCGCCGCCCGCTGTGTCATCCTCGTTAACCGTTTGGCGACGCCAGGCTCATACCGATACTTATCTCATGGGGGGCGGTGAACGATGACAGCGGGCTTTACGGGCAGCGAGAAGGCCGCACTATCAGAAGGCTCTGCCTCAGGTGGGGCTCGCGAGGCGCGTCCGATTCCGTGAAGAGGTCGCCTCCCGGGAAGACACTCCAGATGACACGGATCGTGCGAGCCGCGTCGAGGCCGAACGCAAATTATTGTCACGTGACAGCTGTACAGCTCCGAGGGCAGAGTGTCTGGGATTGTCATGGATAGGGGGCGGTATGCGATAGCCGTACCTGCCCGGCCAGTAGTGCACACAGAAAAAGTCGTATGGACAATTTTGGCCATGGCTATGAACGATTCTGTGCGTCCATAAGCCGCTAACAAATTTGTGACTGCAGATGGACAATATTGTTACCTTCTGTGGACAATGTATTAATTTGTCCACAATTTACTAACAATGTTGCACATCTGGAGTCACATTTTTGTCACTAGCCTATGGACGCACAGAATCGTCCATAGCCATGGACAAAATTGTCCGTTGACTTTTTCCGTGCAAGGACTCATTTCACAGACCGATTCCGCATTCTGTAATTCGGGGAACGGAATTAGGAGCCATGCTTTTGCTTCCACAATGCACTTTACTACTGAACGGAAGGTTTTGTGTCTGGTCTTATAGGGATTGGCCCACGCGCCAAAGTCTTGTGGCACAGGTGCATGGCCCTACCACGTCACTTTGGCACACTTGTCCCAACTGTTCAGAACAAGTACCTGTATTGATTTAGTGACTTTTGCAGCCACCACACGTGCTCTGCGACCGAATGATTTGTTCGATTCTCGCACTCAACAGTGTAGAAGGTTACATGTTGGCCCGATGCATATGGAAACCCAAAGATATTTCACAGTTAAAACGTTTGTCCCTATTCGACCACGAGTGTCTAAGATACTGTACATTCAGGATTTGCTACACGGTCTCCGGCGGGATTACAGACAGGGCACGTAAACGAGACTCTAGGATCCAAAACTGCTCAAAACCGTGCATATACGACTAAAATGACATTCTACATATGCACTCTTCCTATTTTATTGATTGGAAATGCCAGTAGAGAGAGGCACGTTTGACATGTATTCACGATAGTTAATTTAGAAGTCTTTGACGAGCATTCGATTCGAGTCTGGGCTCTTATCACGGTCGATGGATAAGTGCAACACTCAAGCGCAGCGGGGGGAAAAGTGTTTGCGTTACGTTCGACTTCTCAACATTGTAGGAAGGCCGTTATCTCCCCTAGCCTGCCAATAATGCATTTCCGCTTGCGGGCTAATCTGATCTGGGTGGACGTCGTATGAAGTGAAAGGTCTACCACTTGAATATTTGCTTTGTTCTGCCCGTTTCTTGTAACAAAACCAGCGAAACAGAAAAAAATATGATAACTGGTAACGTAGGTCTTTAGACTTTGTACGCATTCCCACACATTTTACATAGTTTTAGAAGAAATGCATCGACTGCCGATCTATGCCTAAAATTCCTCATTATTCGGATAGTTTAACTGTATCGTTTACAATCGACTAAAAAGAAAAGGGGAAGCTCAGTTTGCATGGCATGTGCGTTATTCCTTAGTGATATCCAATAAATTCTTCCGAAAGATTTCGACAGGCTCTCATCAAAATTGCAAGACAGGGTGGTTGTCCGTCAAACCCCTCTGAGTGAGACTGAGTGAGTCTCACTTGGAGGCGACCGTATTCATGAACGTCATGCACGTGTGGTCACCCTTGATCGCCGAGAGTCAAAAGCCATTCTTGCAAACCACATGAACCAGCAAATGATTGTCGCGCCAGGACACCTGAACAGATGCCGCCCAGACTCGTTTTAGCGGTGTCATGGTACGCCGATGCACTAAGCTCAGCGGCAGTGTAACGACGGCCGGGATTATCAATCCAACTTCTGTATGCGAATCATCCCACAGATAGCGCGGGTTGTCATGGCAGCCGAGGCCTTGGTAAACACACGCAGGTGCACCGGTGCAACAAGGTGGCCTCAACAGCTGAACCACAACGATCACAACGAAAATCTGAGGCGGCATTCTGCCGAGTTGGTACATGGCATCTTTGGCAAATAAAATCGGCTTCGCCGAGAACACAAATCCACGAGGTGACATGCCGTTTCCACTAGACAGCCGCGGGTATTTTAGACCCCCCGGCTTTGTCAAAGGGCCCTTGGGGCCTATGGTACAACAAGGACAAGGACTAGACCATAGGGCCTCTACGTGCCGCAGTGACAACACCCTCGTGTGCCCCTCACACACACACACACACACACACACACGCACGTGCGCACATGAAACGCACAGGACGCCCACCGGGTCACAAATGATGCACACGCAATTCGCAGACGCTGTCACGCGGCTACGGCTCACGCTTTTCCTTGTCGTACTCTAATCGAATCCTGTCGTCCGAGACTCCATGCGCACACGGCCAGGGGTCCCTAGGGGTGGCGCCACAGGCCGACACCGCAGGCTCATTGCACTCATCACAATCACATCACAACTGCACACGCACACACACCTTAAAGTTGCCGCGGTGGAAGGCGACGATGGCCTTGGCTTTGAGCACGCTCTCATTCTTGTGCAGCTTGTCGCAGGCGGGCAGGGACCACAGGAACCGGCCCAGCCTCTCGATGTTCCCCGACTGCTGCAGCACCTCGCACACGCACGCCACTTGCTCCTGCGTGAAGCCGAACGACGGCAGCAGCGGCGACATGCTGCTCGACTGCGGCTGGCTGCCGGGCGTGACCGCGTTGGAGCCGACCGGCGACACGGGCGGATAGGGGTGGTGGTGGTGGTGGTGGTGGTGGTGGTGCGCGGGCCCGAGCATGCCGTGGCCGCCGTGGCTGCCGTGGCCCACGCCGTGACTGTGGCCCGACGGCGAGTGCGGCGCGCTGCTGCCGGGCGGCTCGCCGGACAACTGGGGCAGCAGCAGGCCGCCGGGCAGGCCCTGTAGGCCCTGCAGCCCCGGCAGCCCGGCCGACAGCCCCGCCGACAGCCCCGCCGAGAGGCCCGCCGAGAGGCCCAGGCCAGAGCCCAGGCCAGAGCCCAGGCCGCCGACGCCGACCGCCACAGGGCCGTGGCCCGGCGGGGGCCCGCACGGGCCGCATCCCGCGAGCATGGCTATTCTGGGACGACGGCAGCGGGGGATCGGGGCTGGGGCATCACACTCACTCACATACACTCGCGCGGGCCGGGTCGGGCCGCACCGCTACGCCACACGGCACTGGCACTCGCGCACGGTACGCACGGCTCCGCGGGCTCTGCACTACTGAGCGCAGGGCCCGGGCCCGGCCCACGGCCCGGCCCACTCCAGCGGACCGCCAGCGCGACTCCAGCCCGGAACGGAATGGAGTCTTTCCCTTCCCCCCACACCGACCCCGCCTCCGGCCCCGCCTCCGGCTCCCCCTCCACGCGCGCCGACGCTGCCATTGGGCGCTCTCGGCGCCGGCCAGCTGGAGTGGAGGCGGCGCTTCGCGGGGGGCGGCGGGGCGGCGGGGGGCGGCGCGGGGGAGGAGGGAGTCGGCCCGCGGCGCCGTCGTTGTACAACGGTGAAAGGGGACGGCTGTGGCTTTTAATCAGCAGCGCGCAGGTGTCGAGAAAAACATTCTTGACTCTCGTCAAGATAGAGTTTGGTTAGAATTTTCGATGTTTTGACATCGGATGGCGGGCCATTTATTTATGTACCCCTATTTTGCCGCTGTAATTAAAGGATCTGTTTCACGTTCATTCATTCATTCATTCATTCATTCATTCATTCATTCATTCATTCATTCATTCATTCATTCATTCATTCATTCATTCATTCATTCATTCATTCATTCATTCATTCATTCATTCCTCTCGTGAAGCTTTAGGATAGACGTCCTCCCAATCGAATAAAAGGATGGGTGGAGATAAAGAGCTAGTACAAAAAATATGATGACACAAAAAAAATAGAGCGAAATGAGACATGGAGCCGCCATGTTCTCAAATAGCCCCACTCGCGTCTCGTGTCCGAGGGAAGTAAATAAACAGGGGTGGAGCGGGCGGGTTTCACAGGTAGAAGGGATGAGGCACGGGGAGCGTCCGTAAGCTCCGTTCGTTCTTCGTCTCCTTCATGAATGGGGGTGTGTCTTAAGAAGGATAGCTGGATTCGAAAATTCGTCAGAGCATGACACCAACAGGACTGAGCCCCCCAAAAAATACATTATTATAGTTAAGATTGTCATTTTCACAGAACTTGAAGCCTGTTTTTGGCAGTGTCGTCCTCGCCCTCATGTGGAGGTCCCCGCACGGAGCCCCACTAATTATACGGGTGCTCTGTGATGCGTGTGTGTGTATGTGTGTGTGTGATGTGTGGAGGTCCGGGGCCTTTCGGGGCCTCCGGGCGGCGGGATTCGCCTCCCGGCCAATCACTGTAGACTCTGCTTTACATCCGAGCGCGTGCTGCGGCGCTGACCGCTTCTGCTCGCTCCCCCCCCCCCCCCCCCCCCGTCGCGCCTCTGCCCGCAACTGTGCTGCGCTCGAACGCGGCGCACTTCGCGTGCTGCGCCGCACCGCTCTCCCAAACTGAAGAAGAGTTGGACAAACGTTTTTGGCTGCAATGAAGTCAACGCACGCTTACGAAGGTGTTTCAGTTGTGATAATTTTGCGCTGGACGCGGCACATATTGCATCCCCCTCTCCTCTCTCTCCCTCTCTCTCTCTCTCCCCCCCTCTCTCTCTCTCCCTCTCTCTCCCTCTCTCTCTCTCCCTCTCTCTCTCTCCCTCTCTCGCTTCATCACGGTGATGGTCGGTCGTCGTGGGAGGGGGTGAACCAGCAGCGGCGGCAGCCGGCGATTCGATATAAAACTATAAATCATAAATCAATTTGGCGACTTCCTCCTTCGCGCCTCGTATCCGGAGTGGTGCTGACGGCGGCGGCGACCGCCCCTCCCTGCCGCCGCCGCCGCTGCCTCGCCACCATGGCTGCCCAGTCATGCCCAGCGAACGCCGCCGCCGCCGTCGCCGCGTGCTTTACGATCCGGAAATTGGAAGATGGAGGGAAGCGAGCGCGGATACCGCCACTACAAAACCCGGCGCGGCGCGGCGCGGCCCGCGCGCCCAGCCGGCCGTTAGGGTACGGAGAACAGCAATCGAATGGAGAGTTTTGTTTTCCGTGTTCGCCGCCGGCCGGCGGGGCGGGGTGGGTTCTCTATACTGGCGGGGTCATGATTTCATTACTCCCCCGCCGGGACGCGGGTGCAAGTGCGGTTAGGTCCCGGGGGAGGAGGGTGGCGGGTGGCGCCCGGCCGGGAGGAGGGGTGCGTCGCGCCGCGCAGACCTGTAATCATGCGGTCAGCTCCACATCTTGAAATGTGTGAAAATAAAAGCACGGCGGCCGCAGTAACAAGGCTCCCCGCGGCCGGCCGCACTCCCCTGGTATAATGGGATGAGAGAGAGAGAGAGAGAGAGAGAGAGAGAGAGAGAGCGGCACGTGTCCGGACACAGTCTCTCTCCCTCCCACGCCCGCAGAGCACAGCCGGCCGCGCGCCGCAGACTCCACAGGTGCTGTCGTCGTCCCGAGAAGAGCACTCGGCGGCTGCAGAGCAGAAGGACGGCAGCTGAGGGCGGCGGCCGCGGCGGGGAGGCTGGGGCTGCTGCAGTTACGGGGGTTGTGGTGCCGGCACGTGCCGCGTGCGCCGCCGCCACGCGCCCGCCACGCGCCCGCCACGCGCCCGGCTGCTGCGTGCGGACGGCCGGCCGGCGCTGCTGACCGGGAGAGCGGCGGCTGGCGGCCCCAGCGCCCCAGCGCCGCCCGCGGTGCAGCAGTAATGTTATACGCGGCCAGGTAAGCCAACACCGAGCCGCGCCCGGCCGCGCCGGCACAACCCCCTTCGTGCGGCACATTAGCCTGGAAATACCCCGCGCTCTCGCCGGCAGCGCCGTGATGGAGGTGCTGTAAGTGCGCCGCGCGCCGGACCGCGATATACCGGCGGCGGCGCGAGGCGTGTCGTGTCATTACGGCCGACCCGCCGCCGCCGCCGCCCAGTTTGTTCAGCAGGATGTTTTACAAGGCGCCGCGTGACCAGCAGCGCCCCGGCCGCACGGCTGCACCGCAACCATAGTGTAAGCGGTACACTTGAAATATCGTCAAAACGCGGCATTTTGGTATGAAAAGGTCCCACTTTGCACAGTTGTTCTGCAGGGCATTTTAAAGAATTTGACCCGAAGAGCCTCTCAAATTTTCACAAAATTTTCAACCAGCCGAAGAAGGCGAGGCGCTCACGAAAAATAAAAACGTGGCCGCCGGCCCCCGCGCAGCCCGCGGTGCATGCTGCGCTGCGGGAGCGGACTGCAGACGCAGGGCCGGCGTCGTGCCCCGGAGCGGCGACGACGACGACGACGCCCTCGACGTCAGCGCAGCGTCCGCTGGTTACGAGAGTGATGCGGTGACGACGGCCCGCATGGAGGCGGCACCGCCGCCGCCGCTCAGAGTCCGGCGCGGCCGTCTGCTTCAATCACGGTTCAGCAGCATGGCCGGCCGGGCGGCGGCATGGCGGCGGCAGGACGCGGCAGGAGGACGCGCCAGGACGCGGCAGGACGCGTCGGCCGGGGCGTAGGGAGGACGGCAACGACGACGGCCGTCGGGACAGAGAGCGGACGCCGCCGGGGCGCCATGCTCCTCGCCATTGTGTGGGAGCGAACTGTCTGTCTGTCTGTCTGTCTGTCTCCCCCCTGAGTGACGTGGGGAGAGAGAGAGAGAGAGAGAGAGAGAGAGAGAGAGAGAGAGAGAGAGAGAGAGAGAGAGAGAGAGAGAGAGTTTGGAGCAATAGTGATGGGCGAGCCCGGTGTCGGGTTACAAGAGAGGCGCAACGCCCTCTTTCTCTCTCACTCTCCCGGCTCCCCCCTCTCACCTCGCCCCCCCCCCTCTCCTCTCCCCTCTCTCTCTCTCTTTCTCTTCCTCCCCCTTCCGCCCCTCCGTAAAAACAACGTGCGCGCCGCTAGGGGTATGACAGAGGTGCACTAAGGGCGGGCGGGTGGAGACGCGCGCTTCTCTCACTCACTCTCTCTCTCTCTCTCTCTCTCTCTCTCTCTCTCTCTCTCTCCACCCTCCTCTCCCTCGCCTACTCCCCGTTCACCTAGCTGCTGTCAACACACGGGAAGGGGGTACTTGGAGAAAAAAAACTTCGTCGGGTGAGAGAGACAGAGAGAGAGAGAGAGAGAGAGAGAGAGAGAGAGAGAGGGGGGCGAGACGGCTATTGCGGCACCTGTTTTGTGCGGCTCTGAATATAATGAGCAGTGGCATTGCGCACGGCGCTGCCTCTGGAAACTGGTGCGCTCCGCGCTCCGCGGCTCCGCGCTAACTAAGGTCCCTCCTGTGTGAGTGGGCCGGCAGTGTCTGGGCGGAGAGATCCGTGGGTCTCCTCGGGCCGGACTCGCGAGGTTCCCCGCCGCCGCCGCGGCTCCGGGCCGCTCCGGGACGCTCGCTGGCCGTATTTGCGGCGCTCCTCCGCCCACGCTGCCCGGCCCCGGCCGTCCTGCCCAGGCCGGCTGCCGCACTGCGCACCCGTCCGTCCGTCCCTACCTGTGGCTCCCGTCTCTCTCCCACGCACACGCGGCACGGCGTGGCGCCGCGTGGCGCCGCGCATCCCATTGAGGTGCGCACGCGGATTATCCGGCCGGGCGTCGGCCCGCTAATGATCCCCGGCGGAGCCGGACCCTCGGACCGGACCCCCGGAGCTGGCCACGCGCCGCCCGCGGAGAGAGAGAGAGAGAGAGAGAGAGAGAGAGAGAGAGAGAGAGAGAGAGAGAGATACACGGATAGGTGGACAAGCAGTGTGCGTATTTTCCTCCGGGCGTTCTCTCCGTCAGCCCGCTGGGCACAAGGCGCCGTGTGTCATGTCGCACGGGGCTGACGAGGCTCATGGCGCTGTGATGGGGTGGTGCGGAGAGGTGATGGGAGACGAGCGTCGCCGCGCCGCCGCGCCGCCGCGCCGCCGCGCCGCCGCGCCGCCGCCGCTCTGCTCGTCATGTAGACGCCACGGACAGCCTCCGCGCTGCCGCCGCCGCGCCGCCGCCGCCGCCACGTCGCCGTCTGAGGGTCCGTGGGCTGCAGTAAGGGCAGGTCGGCGATCTCCTTTTGTGATCGGAGAAAAGGGATCCCCGGGGCCCACAAAGGGCCGGGCCATTGTGGCCGGCGAGAGCCATCCCCCTGCCGCACTCTTGCTCCCATACATCCTGGCCCCGCGCGCCGCTTTTTCGCACATTGTTTTTAGTATCCATTGATATTTCAATCACTGGCGCGCTCGCATAGGGAGGGAGGGGGGTTGGGGCATTAAAAGGGCACCGGCATGGGGCACCGTCATTAGTCTATCTGATGGCAGCTGGGTCCTCCTCACGGGGGGCACACACACACACACACACACACACACATCCACACTCGGCAGAGGCTGCCGCTGCAAATGCGCAACGCACCCGGACCCGGTGTGTGTGAGGGGAAAACCAACAGAACAGTACAGCAGCAGCGGCGGGCAGCCAGGCAGCGGCCTCGGTGCGGGCCGGCGGCAGGGGCGGGGGCGGCTGCGTGCGGAGCAGTGCAGAGCGTGGACCGCGAAAGCGACGCGGAAAGGCTCGTGGAAAATAATGTGTCCCGCAAAACAGAACGCGGTGCATCGCGCTCGGGCGAGTGAGGCGTATTGATATCGGGCAGGCCGCCGCCAGGGGGGGGGGGGAAGGGAGGCGGGCCGCGCATCCCTATCATAACGTACTTCGCGCCGTACGCGCTCCTTGCGACGGTCGCCGTCGTCGCCTCGGTCTCCCGTTGCCCGCGCCGCTGTCCGTTGCTCTCGCTGCTTCGCTGCTAGAGTTTTCTGACTCGGGCCGCGCGGCCCCGGCCGCTCACAGCTGGGCAGCCGCGAGTGTGGCCGCGAGCCGGGATCACTGCTGGCGGGAGCATTGACACGGCGTGCGTGGTGCGATGCGCGCACAGCGCCGCGTGAAAACAGTCAATCATCCGCTTTCGGAGATAATCCCGGCGCGCGAGGCCGGAGGAGGCTGTCGGGGTGGCTGCCCTGCAGCTCTCCTCCTCCGCCGCCGCCGCCGCCGCCGCCCGGCTGGAACGCGTAATGTCGGAGGCCTTTTAACTCTCACAAAGAGGAATAATACCCTCAAGCTGGCAGCCTTGCGGGGGGCGGGATCCGTCGTCCGACCGGGAAGGGTGGCCGCCAGGTGCGCCGCCGGTGGGCGACGCGCCCCGTCACCTCAAGGAGGCGTTCCTTGTCCTCTTCCAGATGACTTTTCCATGCCATCTAGGATCACGGCGCGCGCTGGTTGCAAACTACTGTGTATTCTAGAGGTCTTCGCAAATGTTTGTGCGCTGGTTGCAAACTACTGTGTGTTCTACAAGCCTTCGCAAATGTTTTCTTGTTTTTTACCTGGATACAGCCGTGTTTAATCATTCCATTTCGTGGACTTTGAAGAGCGGCAACTGTCATCGTGCCGAGAATTAGAGCGGGTCTGTTTTCCTGGTTCCGTAAACTGCTGACACAGTTGGCCCTGCAAGCCCACTGGCGCTGAGACCAAAAGTTTGTTGGCGCAACTGCGGCACGGCGTGGCCCCGGCCGAGCCCCGCGCCTATGAAGGGCGATGGTGTTGGATGACATGCAGCACGAAGGACTTCTGTTTGTCAAGGTGTGGCCAGCAGAGCGGTTTATCAAATCTTGTGTATGTAATGCAGGCAATGCCAAACAGAAGCCTCCGGAAGAAATTGCACGACTGACTGACTTTTCCATACTCTCCGGGTGTAATCCGTCCCGGGCAAACAGCAGCAGCAGCAGCAGCAGCAACGGCGCGGGCAGCACCCGCCGGCCCGGTCCTCGGCCACCGTGCTCTGCTACCCCTGTTACATTAACCGGGTCATCTCATTTGCAAGTAAATCGTCGCAAGTGCGCCGCGCGGCCGTTGTATACCCGCGCCGAAAAAACAATAATACACACGCGCCGGTGTGTGTGTGTGTGTGTGTGTGAGCACTACACAACGCTGCAGTCGTTGCCTTTTATGTCCCGGGCAGCGGATCCATCTCAGGGGGCCGGCGGCCGCGACGTGGTCGTCGTGCTCGGCGGGTTTTCGGCCCCGGGGCGTTCCCGGGCCGCCGGTGGGCGCCGGCCGGCCGGGGGTGTGCGGTGCCGCGGGGCCGCGCTCTCGGTAGAGCCGGCACCGGTGCTGGTAGTTGTTGTCATGGTTAGGCGCCTTGCTGCGGGAGGGTAGCCCACAACCACTATCTCGAATTATTCGCTCCTTAAATTTCATCATTATTTGAGCCGCACAATAACGAAGATGACAACCAGCTCCAAGCAGCAGCAGCACCCTCGGGGTGCGGGCGTGATCTGTGTGGGACGATGGCCGTGGTCAGCGAGGCTGTTTACACCGGCTCGATCGGTCGATATGCAACTACCTTATCCTGCGCTTAAAGCTTTGACGGCGAACTGACACTGTCGTTGTGAGCCTGCGGCTGTCCGCAGCGTGCGCACGCACACACGCGGACACACACACGCAGGCACGCACACGCACACGCTTGCCGACAGTCATTACGGGCCATACGACGCTATAACGTTGATTAAACCACGGGGGCCAGAGTCACTTCAATTTGCGTTCAAACGGCCGCGCGTCCGTGCTGCCGAGACATTAACTTCACACGTGATAATTCGCGCGCTCGCCCGCCGCGGACGGCCTCTGCATGTTTATAAACAAGAGGCCGCCGCCGCCGCCGGCGGGGCCTGGCGGCCTCGCGGCTCGTCGCCTCAGAAACTGGAGAAGTTTTGGATCGGTAATGCGCACACCACTTAGTCCCTTAAACCCAGTCTCTGCGACTGACTTGTGTGTTTGTAAGAGTCGATTGGCCGAGCCTTCAATGCTCCCCCTGGTTAACCGTATCCCATACCATAATCTTCTCCTCCTCCCCGCACACACCTTTTCTCGGGTATGAAGCGCCACGACAAGCGAGGCGAGCGCACGGGGGACGTGTATTCAAGGAGGGGTGTCGAACAACAACAACAACAGGGAGCGCGGCATCGAACAACAACAACAACCAGGTTACACACAGAGGGGGGGGGGGGGGGACGTCGACGCGCCCTCTTCACGGTGCCTGACTTCTACCGGTCCGCGCGCCGAAAACGACCAGAAAATGAACCTCGATAGAGCGAGTCATCGCCGAGTCGCGCCCAGGCAGCTGCGAGCAGGAAGCCTGAATGGGGGGGAAATGAACGAATCATCCTTTATGACCTCGACCCGGAGGGGGAGGGGGGGGGGGCATGACGCCTCTGTGCGCGGGATCGAGTTATCGACACCTGCCTTGAGATGGGCCGAGGCGCGGGGGTGTGAGCGGGGCCTGCGGGCCGCCCCACCGCCACCGCGCACCACGGCACCCGCCGCCGACGCCGCCCCGCGCATTTTTCGAATCCAACCCCGCTGCCGCCGCCGCCGCCGAAAGGATGTGTAGTACAAAACAAAAGAAGCTCCAAAGTCGGGGAGGCCGAGGAGCGGCGCAGAGGCCCGAGGAGGCAACCCGATACCCCCGGGGCGGCGGGGCCGACACCGCACGGTCTGCCCCGGGGCCCCGCGCGGGGGACCCGGGGAGGTACCCGCCGTGGGCACCCGCCGTGGGGCCGCCGCCATGCCGGCCATGCCCGGGCAGTCATCGGTACCCGTTAAAGATATTGTGGGAGTCATCAACCGGGGCGGCCGAAAACGGGCGTGCAACTGGGTCAGGGCGTCAACAGCCTGCGGCCCCCGCGGCCCCGCGCGGCGGCCCGGGGTCAGCGCGGCGCGCCATACTGCCGCCCGCCGCAGGTCTCACTGCTTCCGTCCGTGGCCCGCGCCGTGGCCTCTCTCTCTCTCTCTCTCTCTCTCTCTCTCTCTCTCTCTCTCTCTCTCTCTGATGCAGCGCTGTACTTTTTCGGGTGTCGATAGCGACATCACACAGTACAGCGGTCCGGTAATGAGAACAATGAGACGCGACATGAACGCGCGGCGGCGCGGCGGCGGCGGCGGCGGCGGCTGGCTGCGTCTTGTTTTCGCCAAAGTGACGACGACCACACCGCGCGCGCGTCGTTTTATTAAGTATACGCCGAAGGAGAGAGTGAGTGGGAATAATAAGGAATCATTATGCAGCGAGAGAGAGAGAGAGAGAGAGAGAGAGAGAGAGAGAGAGAGATAAGTGAGTGTGGCGAAGACAAAGCATAGCAAAGGCAGAGTACCTCGCTGATGCCGCGCGCCTCCGCCTCCGGCACGGGACGAGACTCTCCCTCACAACATCAGAAGTACGTAGTGACGCACGGTGCGCGTCCTAACCACCCCTCCCAGGGCGGGCGACACAATGACGACTAGTTATCTCCGTGAAACGTTTCTGCTCCGATTTATGGAATCGGGTCGGCAGGAGGAGGAGGGGTACACACACACACACACATCATCATCATCGCGTGTTTCCCTCGTTCCCCCCGGTTTCTGCTAATTTTCCGAATGGCAAACGTCCACCACGCTGTTAACCACACTGTCACCGGTCCGCGGCGGGGGGTCAGCGGGGGGTCACCGGGGGGTCAGGCCGGGCCCGGCCGGAGCGGGGCGAGCAGAGTGGAGCAGAGCGGCTCGGCCCGCTGCGCCTCCCTGCTTAGAGCTGTCCTCGCGAACATCGCGCATCACGCCCAGCAGTTTCGGGGGGGAGCGAACGGCCCGGCCCGGCCCGCCTGCTGATTGTGATTTATCGACTGTCAGTAAGACTTTTTGCGGTGTAATCGACGATGACGACGCCCAGAGAGTGAGAAAGAGAGAGAGAGAGAGAGAGAGAGAGAGAGAGAGAGAGAGAGAGAGAGGCGTCTCACGAGTGGGCTCGATGGGGCGGACAACAAAGTCACCCGCAAATCAGATCGAGTTTTTTTGTGTACAATGCGAGCAGTGTTCCCAATCTGCCATCATTTAACAATTAAAAAACATGCACTTGATTTTATTCCGTACACAGTAAATCCTTTATGTGCAATTTTAAGCGCACGGAACCTTGCGCACACCCTTACGCACACTCTTTATGTGCATTTTTTTTGTGCGTAATAACGTACGTACTCTCTTTCTCTCTCTCTCTCTCTCTCTCTCTCTCTCTCTCTCTCTCGCTCACGCAATAATGCGGCAATCAGGGTCACATCTACTCTACAGGGGTGCAAAATTTTCTCTAGGGAGGGATCAAAACCGTAGATGACACCCTCCGACGCGGTGGTGCGGCTGGGGCGAGCCCTCGCGGGTCGGTGGCGCCACGCCATTCGAGAGCGCGGCCCGGCGCCTTACGCCTCTCTCTCTCTCTCTCTCTCTCTCTCTCTCTCTCTCTCTCTCTCTCTCTCTCTCTCTCTCTCTCTCTCTCTCTCTCTCTCTCTCTCTCTCTCCGGCTCGGCCTGATCAATATGGCGGCCACCAGCGCCGGGGCGCGGCGCGGACCGGAACCACCCGGGACTCGGTTGCCGGGGCGACGACGCCGACGTCGGAGGGTGCGGGCGGCGTATCGGCGGCCCCCTCTCGTCCTCACCGCCTCCTCCTTAGCACAACGATTGCAGGGTTCCGACGGCTGCGGCGGCGGCGGGGAGAGTTTTTGCACGACCGAGTCGCGCGCAGATCGCGAAGCGAAAGGGCATTGCGGGAGGAGTGGAGCGGGCGGGCGGGCGGGCGTCTCCGCCACCCCCGCCCACACACCGCCCCGCCCCGCCACGCTTCGCCCCACGCCGCCCTCCTCCAATCGCGATATCAGGTGTCCATGAGGATATCGCATGGCAGACACGGGAGACGGCTCCGCTGTGGCTAGAAACACCGGATCCAGAGCACGCTCTCTCCCCCCGCCCCGCCCCCCCCCCCCTTCGGCCCCTTCACCGCCACCCCTCCTCTGTAACAGAGTTTGCGGTGGCGCGCCACCACAGCAGGGCCCCACCCGCGCACAGACCGCCCCCCCCCCCCCTCCCCAATCGCCTCTCCCGCTTCTGTATGGTCCAGCGTAGCGGGAGAAGGAGGGAGGGGGTCATAAGCAGGCCTCTGTAATCCCCAAGAAAATGAATGGAAAGTCGACAGCAGCCAAAGCGAAATGTGTCTTGGCACACCTGGAAGCCGCTGCTACACGCCTTCGGTGGTAGTAGTAGCCAGGGGCATGAATGGCCGAGCTTGAATCTCGCACTCGCAGTGCGAGCTCGGCCCACGACGCGCGAGTGGCAAAGTCTCTGTCTTCTTTCAAATTCGAACGGATATTAAGGCAAAGGCTTCGGTGCACTTGGGTGGCGGCATCCTCGCGTCCTGCTGTAGGACACCACGCCGCAGAAGCTGCAGCCGCCGCCGCCGCCGCACGCCACTCGCCGCCGCTCACCGACACCTCGCATCGACTCGTAACCGCGGAGCGCGGCGCTGCGCTGCGCGGCGTCTGTCGCTGTCGGCCTGGCGGGGCGGGCGCCGGCGCGGTGTCGGGTGACTGCTGCAGGCGGCCGGGCCGCGGCCCGCGCCGCCCCGCGCCTCCACGCCGCTCAGCCGCCGCGCCCGCGGACCAGGACCGCGTCGAACGCCTCGACATCACCGCCGCGCCGCGCGGTGCTGTACTGTACGAACGGCACGGATGCACGGCCGGAGGCTCACGGCCCGCAGCTGCCGCAGCTGCCGCAGCTGCCGCAGGCTGTGGTGGAGCCGCAGCCGCAGTGCCGGCGGACGGCGGCAGGCGCCCCGCACTGCCCCGCACCGGCCCGCCCGGCCCGGCCAGGCACCCTCAAGGTACCCCAAGGTTTCTGGGGCGATCGGGTTTCACCGGCAGTGCGGTGGCCGGACACGCGGCGACATTGTGCTTGGAGCTCTCCGTCCGTACGGTCAGGGCAGAGAGAAGGGGGAGGGAGGAGGGAGAGAGGGAGGGAGGGAGGGAGGGAGGGAGGGAGGAGAGGGAGGAGAGGGGGCGGCGGCGGTGAGGGCCCCCGCGCGGGGAATGACGTGTCGCCATCATCAACGTGAAGCCGCAAAGTATCCAAGTAGTGCCGTTTCATCCGAAACACACAAAAAAAAATATAAAAATAATTAGAAAATGACGCGCGTCTAAAATCGGAGAGTACGAGGAATGTTGCAGTGACGCCGGCGGTGACGGGGGGTGTGGGCGGACGCGGCCCGGCGGCGGCTGAGGTCGGGTGGCCTGCCTCACCGCTAGTAGGGACTGTAGTGATCACTCTTCGACGCCGTGCAGCGGCAAGTTTGCAGGGTTCAGGCAGGAGGGGGGAGGGGTGGGTGGAAGGTGCTCTTTCTGGACGGCAGGACGCCGCAGGACGATGCGGGGTGCGGGCAGATGATCGAAGATGGGGCCCATAGGTCCCGTGCCGCCCCCCCGGCACGGCGGCCCCGATTGAAGCGCTGCTCCGATCTCAGCCGGCTGGGCGGCCGGGCACGGCCGGGCACGGCACAGGTGCCCAGGCATGCGTGCTGCAGTCGTCATTTGATTCTCAGCCACGCGTGCTTCCTCTCAGCCCCGATCGGCCGGGTCGGGCCGGGTGCCCCCCTGCTCCGCTTGCTCCGCTTGCTGCGCTCCCCTGCGCCGGCCGGACCCGGGTCGCGCTGCTGCGCCCCTCCCACACGGAGCCCCCGCTGCCCCCGCTGCCCCCGCCGCTCCGCCCGGCTCGGGTTGCAAACCAACACAACAACGTCCTTCCACGCAATTTCGCTACGATTACATTGTTCCTGATCCCGCGGAGCAGATCCCCGCCGCGGCCGGTCGGGTCGGTGCCGGGGGTCCTTCAGATGGCGACCGGGCCAAACCGACCCAGACGCAGATGGCGGTGCAGGGGCTGGTCTGCGCGTCAGCCCGCACCGCGCCGGGCCCCCGGCAGATGGCTACTGCTTATCTCAGACACCTCGCCAGCTGCCGTCGATCGATGGAAGAGTGTGTTGAGTATGTGCTGCGGGCCTCGCGTCGTCTTGTACCGCTGCTTAGAGAAATCCCCCCCTCCCCCCATTCCCCCCCCCCCTCCCACCATCACAACCGGAGTGTTCTACGTCGCGAATCGGCTCATGTCCATCGCGACAATCTCGCTTGCCGCAGCGGCGGCGCTGTGGTTTTACTCGCTTTAGCTTCCTCGGGGCGCCGCGGCCGGCGCGTCGCTCGGATACATGATTGGCATCGGGGCGGGCAGCGCCCCGCCACGTCGGCCTGTGGCTTTTAGGAGTGAAACGCGCGAAACGAAATTCCATAACTTGTTCTTGTTCGGAGCACGGCGCGGCCTGGCTGCCGCCGCGGCGGGCGCCCGCCCCTCCCCGCCCCTCACGCCCGCTGGCTGCCGCCGCTGCCGCCGCTTGGCTGGCCCGGCTGGCCGGCCGGCTCCGGGGCGGTACGTCGTTAATCCCGATGATTTATAGGGTATAGGATGTATAGCGGCCGCCAACAAACAACCAAAACAAAATTAAGTGGTGGTGATAACACGGGCATAATCATAATAAATAATAATAATCGCCGGGGCACCTGCATCATTATTGTTATCAAGGTGTTGCTGCGCGCTGCGCTCGGTGTGCACGGCGGCGGCCGAGGCCGAGGCCGCGCCGCGGGTGCGAGAGAGACGGCGGCGGTAGCGGCGGGGCTCGGCGGCAGACGCCCCCCGCGGCCCCCGCGGCCCCCGCGGCCCCCAGCCCCTTGGATACCGCGCACCCCCCACGATCGTGCCAACCCCTTTAACTTGGGTACTGCAGTGCTGCACTGCACGCCCTTTCGGGGCAGCTTTCGCCCCCAGACTCACGTTCAGCATAACCGTGGTGTTTAAACAAGTGTTCAAAAATTGATTTTTCTGGGGAGGTGGGGAGTAAATAAGAATTAACTGGGGTAAAAAAGCTGCCTTTCAAAACTATTTTTTTTTTTTTTAGAAAATTCTGTTCCGCTGAAAACATTAAAATTAAATGTGCCGTGTCCGGCTACTATCCACGAGGAAGAACCATACTCCTGCACCACCGTGTACCCGGATGCCCTGCTGTGCACACGCTCCGCTCCGCGCACAACCCGGTCCAGCGACCGCCGCCGTGTAAACCTGACGGCCCTCGTCATTATCGGGCGTCAAACTGTGAATTAGCCGCGGCCGCGCGGCCGACGGTCCGGGGCTCCTCCGGCGCGGGGCCCAACACTGTTGCCTGTTGCTGCTGCTGCCGCCGCTCGTGATGGCCGGGCGACACTTTGCGCGGCGGCGGCGGCGGCGGCGGCGGCGGCGGCGGCGGCGGCGTGCTGCGGGCCGAGGTGCGGTAATGACGGCGTGTGTCACAGCCACGCCCCCGGCAGCCCGTGCAGCTATCGCGCAGCCCGCCGCCGTGCCGGCCGGGGCTGTTGCGTGAGCCGGCGGCGTGCGCCGAGGTGTCGGCGCGGCCCGCAACTCATCAGCGGCGGACCGTCTAATAGGCCGTGCTGCCCCCTGCGGCTCCGATCGTTTGCAAAATGACGCCCCGATGACACTGACTGCCGCTGTCGTGGTGGTGGCCGGACCGGGCCGGCCGGCAGGCGGGGCAACAGGTCCCATGAATAAGGTGATCGAGTCGCGCGGCCCCTTTCATTCCCGTGATTAACAGTGGCGCGTCCGTGTCCCTCTTCCCTGTCCGGCAAGACGACGCGGCGAAACGGGGGCGGCCATGGCGGCAGGGCTGGCGGAAAACGTCTCGGAAAAATAATCATTTTACAAAAAAGTTTTTTTTTTCAGAAATTTTGAGAGACAGTTTGTGGGATATAAATTTTGCCAATAGAAGTTTTACTTTTCATTCGGAATCCGGACCTTGAATTTCAGTAAGGAGGTATAATCCCAAAATATTATGTCGCAGTCTTTGCGAGAAAATATGAAAAATTTTTACAGCCCCGCCGTGCTTGTGCTTGTGCCGACTCCGCTAGGACACGTAAATCATACGAATCCTACAATTAAATTACAGACTCCGGCGCAAAGTCTGCGATAAAGACGGACGGCGCGCGCGGGTTTTATTTTTGCGCGGATATAAAAGATTTGTACGAAATGTTGCAATCTGCTTTGCAATCACCCCGCATGATGCAACGTCGGGGGGCGGGGTGGATCGCGTCGTAAATGGAATAATAATCGTCATCATCATCATCATCTTCTTGACCGTCGTCGTGACGCGAGAGGTAAATGCAGGCCGAATGCAAGCGAAAAGAGCAAAAGGCGCGACGCGCGGGGCCTTTTGCACGGCCGCGCGAGAGATCGCCCACCGCGCCTGTCGCGCCGCGCCGCACGGAGGGCTCACGAATCCATGCGGCCAAACGATTTATTGTGACGGCGATTGCGCTATATAATGACGAGAGAGAGAGAGAGAGAGAGAGAGAGAGAGAGAGAGAGAGAGAGAGAGAGAGAGAAGGAAACTGCTCGTACGCGGGATTTAGCACGCGGTTTTGCTGAGGGGATAATCATCGCAGTTTGGCACGGCCCCGCGCAAAGTGTTCAGAACGTCGGGCTGGAGGGGACAAAAAAAATGAATTGAAGGAGAAAACGGTCCAAGTGAAAGATGTTTGCAACGGCGAGAAGTTTATTCGACGGATCTCGACGGTCACGAGAACACCCGCGTGGCGGGTGTGTGGCGGAGGACGTCCCGAGAGGACGTCCCGAGGACGTCAGCGCATGTCGCGGCGGGGCGCCTGCGAGGCTCCTCACCGCAGCAGCCTCCTGGCCAGGCAGCCAGCCGGTGTCTCAGCGATGTCCGAGCGGCGCCGAGGTAGGCCCTCCTCTCTGCTATGCATGCGGCCCGATCTGATTTATGGCTTGATCTGGTTTCACTCCCTCTCTCTCTCTCTCTCTCTCTCTCTCTCTCTCTCTCTCTCTCTCTCTCTCTCTCTCTCTCCTCTGGCTGAGCGATAGGCACAGCAGGCCTCGGGCCACATAGGATAGAGGAGCAGCGCCGCCAGCCGCCCGTCGCGAGAGAGGCGCCAGTCGGGTCCTGCTGACTGACAAGAGTGGTCCTAGCCTTGTGACGCCCCGCCCGCCGCCTGCCGCCTGCGGCCGCCGGGGTAGGCCGGCCCGCGCGGCAGCCGTGCGCGCCGCAGTGGCGTGGCTGCCTACCCGGCAGGCGCTACGGGACACGGAGCGGCGGCGTGGCTGCCCGCCCGAGTTCTAATGGCCGTTGTTGTTCCAGGCAAAATACTCCTTGTAAGAGGTTTGGAGGGAGGGAGGGAGGGGCAGGGGAGGAGAAGGTGAGGGGGGGCTGCTAGCTGGGCGTCCGGGGCGGGCGAGGGGGAAAAAAGCTAAGTGTTATTACTGGCGCATTTAGTTTGTGGCATCGCGGCGGCTCCGGCCGGCCGGACACGCGAGGCGGCGGCGGCGGTAGCGGGTGGGGGGGGGGGGGGGGCATCTGATAAATCATTTCCCTGATTAGAGCGGACGGAGGGGGGTGTTGGTGTGATGACCACTGTCCGCTGACGCCTCCCCGCCACGCCATAGAAACAATAAACGAAAAAGTATGGAGGAGGAGGAGGGCGGGGGAGCGTATCATTCTCCCCCCCCCCTCTCTCGCTCTCTCTCTCTCTCTCTCTCTCTCTCTCTCTCCGTTACGTCACGCGGGCTCAAGTTATGGGTCCCCGAAGCGGTGCGGCGCCCCGGCCGCAGGTGCGTGAAAACCTGGGGAGGGGCCACGCCGCCAGGGGGCAGAGCCGAAGCTCTCTCGTGTCAGTGCTTCACGCGGGGAGGGGGGGGGGGGGGTGCTTCGTGGCGGTGCGGCTCATGTATGTACATGGGCCCCCATGGCAGCGCATGCGGCGTACAGGCGCCCGCGGGGGTGGCCGAGGGGGCGATAGAGTAACCGCTTTGTGGACAGACTGCATAATTGATTCCCTGAGGAGAGAGAGAGAGCGAGAAATATATTGATATGGAATCTCACATCTACGCGCGCCGGTCGGTAGGGTAGGGTGGGAAGGCAAGGGAGGGCACGATTTATGTGATTAAGAGATATTCTAATGAACGAGGCGTTCGAAGAAACGCCGTGGGTGGCGGTTTCGGCGCCGCGCGGCCGCTGCGAGCGCATTCGCACCCACGCCGCGCCTGTCCGGCTCTACACTGCCGTCAACTAACGAGCCCCCGCGTCGAGGAGCTGCTCGCAGACGCAGAGCCAAAAGGCTGTGGTCCGCGCCTCTGCACCGAAGCCCGCATCATTATATGAGCTGGCAGCGAAATTTTAGAATGCAGTGGATTTAATCAATTATTGAAAACTGACATTTTTTTTTGAAATTCTTGTTGCAGCTTACCAAGCCGAGTCGAAAACGTTCATAAACGTTGTCGGGGTTAGACTGATTTTTTTTTTCAAGAAAATAAATTAGCAACAGAAAATAGAATGATTTTAAAATATAATGCGGAACTGTATTTATTTTTAAATCCAATAAAAGCCGCAGCTAGCGCGGGGTTCCCCTGGCCGTGAGACGCGTCGTTAGGTATGGACTGGCACCGGCACTCCGACACTCGGCGCGGCGGCGGCGGCGGCAGCGGAGGGAGGGAAAGGGAGCTCATCAAATTATGGCCAATCTATAATTAGGGACGCAGGACGAGACGGGGCCCGCGCGGTGGCTGACCGGCCTACCGTTGTTGGGCTGCCCGTGGGCTCTGACTGCAGCGCGCTGCTGCACATACTGACCCCTCCAACTGCAAATAACGCCGGCGCTGCTGCGAATAACAAGCCATACTGCGCGCGGACGCGGGTGCGGACGCGGCCCCGCGCAACCACTATACTCTCCGGTAGTACTGCTCCGCCCGCCCCTGCGGGTCGTGGGCGGATTATATGCAGTCGCAGTCGTAGAAAGCGGACGCGCGGAGCGCATTGCGTACGTGTTCGCAGAAACGCGAACACCGCGCGCGCACACACACACACGCACACACAACGTGTTGTTGCAGAAGTCCCTACGTGCCGGCGGCGGCGCCTCGCCCTGCAGATCCGACACCTGATGACGGGTAGAGGGGCGTTGCCGCGGGGTAGATGCCGGCGGCTGCAACGCGACGGCCAGCAGCACGAAACACAGAACGCTCGTTGCGCATCTCTGAAAATCAATAATTTGTTTTTATTTGCCCCGCTATTGTTATTATTTGACGTTGAAACGAATACTGACTCCCAGACTCCCACTATCTGCACATAGCAGGGAATGACCTCAAACGCTGCTGCGCGAGTGTAGGTCGATGTTCACCCCTTCCCCATCTCTCTCTCTCTCTCTCTCTCTCTCTCTCTCTCTCTCTCTCTCTCTCTCTCTCTCTCTTCCATATTCCGAGAGAAAGAGAGCAGATAAAAAAAGGATATATTTTTCAAGTGTTTGGCTTCCACTTCCATTACCCAATAAATCAAAGCGGCTCTGGCCATGAGCCCCTCCCACCGGGTAGAGTGATCCCCATCGGACGCGCAAAGTCCAGCCGAAGTCCCGGTCCGTTCCGGTCCCCCCCCCCCCCCCCCCTCTCTCTCTCTCTCTCTCTCTCTCTCTCTCATCTTCTCCTCCCCTTCTCTCTATCTCTCTCGCTTTAACCGAAAATCAATAATCACAATCTTTACAGGTAACTGAGACGCGGGGCGATGCGATACGACAATAGAGCCCACATTGAAGAAGGATGCGAGGTAAGATGGAGAACCAGCAGCCGCAGAGAGTAGAGCCAGGGCATGAGGGAGAGAGAGAGAGAGAGAGAGAGAGAGAGAGAGAGAGAGAGAGAGAGAGAGAGAGAGTGTATGTAGGGGTCACTGCTGGGTGCTCTACGTCCATTCACATAACAGACCTACCATTCAGGACACGGCACGGGGACAGCAGCGAACAGCCTACCCGCTCGGCTGCCCCCTCCTCCCCTCCTGGCTGCCCCTCTGGGGTGCCCCTCTGGGGTGTCCCTCTGGGTGTCCCTCTGGGGAGCCCCCTGACTGAGCGACCCTTCTAGGGCACCGCAGCAACAGGCTGCGAGGCGCGGGCAGCGCTGGCAGCGCCCACAGCAGCGGCGGCTGCGCCGGCAAGCAGCGCCCGGCAGCGCACCAGTGTTGGGGGGCGTGGCGTTGGTCGGACGAGCGTACGCGCGAGACCGGCCACTATAGGAAGGACTCGTGCAGTCGCTCAACTTGTTTCATGGTTGTTATTAAAATTAGCCCGAGAATTGATTATCTCTCTCTCTCGCTCGCTCGCTCTCCTTCGCTCTCTGGCTCGCTCTCTCCATGTGGAGCGTCCGATAATACAGACACTAATCATCATAACAGGCAACGCTTTCCATGGACGCGAGAAGGAGCAGGGCGTGGCGTGGCGTGGCGTGGCAGGGCGGTCAGACCAGCGCCGCCACCTTTACGACTTCGGCCCGGCGGCACCGCGGCACAGCAGCCCTCGAATCTTTCCCCCGGTCGGTCGAGATTCTGATCTCCGCGTGCCGCGCGCCGGCCCTCATCTTCGTCGTTTCTTGGCATAAAAATGAACTGAGGCGAGAGAGAGAGAGGTGGAACTTGTATTCTAATGTGCAAGAAATGGGGCATTTTTTATTTTTTTTAAAAAAAGGGGAAAAAAAGATGATCATCAGAAGGGACGTGAGTGATTCTCGGAGCCAACAGTCTCCTCGCGCGCGGGTAGGCAGGGCGGGGCGTCGTCATACTGGCGTGCCTGGCGGGATGCCTACCCAAACTCTTGAGGGCGCCACAAGGCCCTTTCCATCTACAGAGTTTAGGAACATGCCTCGAAGATTTTGTTGTTTTCGTTGTTTTGCCAATTTTCATGTCGCTTTGTTTCGAAAAATTCCAGTGTTATCTGTTTGATTTGTTCACTTTGACTCGTTTCAACGTAGATATCTTCTAACCTTTTTCAGAAAGAATACTAGAACTAGTCCGAGTAACAAGCCGAAAAGATTGTCCGACGAGTTCCCAGTAGCCTTGACGTTTTAAACCCACTTCAGCCGGGTAACCGATCGGTGAAGCTGATCCCGATCAGGTTCAAGTTGCCGACAGGTTCCCGCCGGCTGAGCGGCTGACCGGATGTGAGTTGGGAATCCCCGCCCGTGAATCCTCGTGAACGTTACACCGGCGTTTGTGGAGGGCGCGTCAACTTTGAAGGAAGGGAAGAGAAAATCAGAGGCCAACACAACACAACAAGACAGCCGAGTTAGACACGATGGTTTTATTAGACCAAGATAAAGTAAGTTCTTGCCTCTGCACGGACAAGATGCGGTGCTGATCTGGTGTTTCTGATGTACTCTTTCATATTGCCAAATTTGTACTGTCCTTTGTATAGAACTTTTTCCTAGACCTAAACCGTCTGCTGGAAGGCTAACCTTTTAGGTTAACATGCGGCTCCTTATGTTGTACTATAAACTGTTTTGTATTCATGAGTTCTGTACCTGATGTGTCCCATGAGTATCCTAAATCCATTACCCTTCGATTTATTTTGAAATTGATCGTTTGGTCCTCTGAAAACCTTGTGGTTAACCTACTAAAATCTGTTTGCTGAGGTTCAGAAGTTGCAGTTTCACCTTTACTCAGTCATGCACAGCTTGCATTTAATGGTGCACACTTAAAAGTGTTTACTAATGCCACTGACATTTTACTTTTCTTTTTTTTTCAAATCAGTTTCTCATCGAGCTCACGAGAATGTTTCAACAGGCTCGTAAGAGTGGTTCTGTCACACTTGTTATGAAAAGATGTAAGTTTATGACTTGCAGAACTAAATTTTCAATCTTTTGATCATTCAACAACAACATCTGCACGCTTTCACATTTTAATTAATGTTTTGTGAATTTCAGATGATGGACGGAACAGGCCTGAGCCACGGGAAGGCAAACCCCCACTGCCGGAACCAGAGCATTATTTATGTTTAATCAGAGCAAAGCTAAGGAATAAAGTTATTAGTGCTGTGGTTAGTATTTGTTTTAGACTTTTCTTTCTTGCTCTTTGTAATCAACCTGATTAATTTTTTTTAAATTTCTTGCCTGCAGGTACCTCCTAAAGATGTTAATAAATTTCAATTGGCATATAGTAGCTTGTTAAAGGGTAACTTGGATGGTTTGAAGAAGACAAAGAAGGTAAAGTCAAAATCTAAGGCGGCCCAGTGATGGAAGATTCGAAGAACAATGAGTTGTAAATTGTCATATATGTCATCTTATTTTGTAACGGGTTGCTCAGTGCCTCGGCATGAACATTTTAATATCACTCATTGAAGACTACATTACATTAATAGCTGCAGCAAAAGAATATGGACTGTGTTACTGTGAGCATAGGAATGACTGAGTCCATAAGTAATGGATTGTTTCACCTCACTGTGCACCAACTGCACACTCTAGTTTGTATTATTATTTTTTTCTGGGTGAAATTCATTCATTGAGAATCTTGAAGACTTTGTATTTTCTTGTTTGTCTCTAAATATTTCCTTATCCTTGAGGTATTGACAGCACAAGTGCTTCAACTATTACAAATGTGAAATGTGTGTGCATTAGCTCTTGAGATTTACTGTTTTGTTTTTGTTGTAATTTAAAATTTTTGAGCATTTATTTTTACACATCCTAGGAAGTTTGTTGTAATTTTCAGATTAACTCATAACAACATACTAGGATTGATTGAGTGATTTGACTCATTACATGGTTAATGAATGGTGTGGTCAACAGAATTGTTCAAATAAATACACCTGTTGTAAAATGTGGTTAATGGTTTTGTTGTTGGGGGTTCCAGTGTAAAGTGAACTGTTTAAAATTAAAATTGTGGTCTTGAAAAATGTGAAATAGAAGTAGGAGTAAGGTCACTTAACAAAATTCTTACTCTTGCCACTACTCAGTACAGTTTGTTTTTTGCACTGGTTGTAAATAAAAATATAAGTTTGTACTGAAAAAAGAGGTGTCGCAATTATGTTCTCTCAACCATGAAAGGGCAGAGAAAAGTGAATTATTATAAAGAGCAGCTTGCTTGTGTCAACCTGGTCCTGATTGAACTGTTTTAATATTATAGATGCATTCCCAAGTCAGATATGTCTGAATATTTTAAATAAACATTTTATACTAAGAGCGGAGAAGTCAGAACATCCTAATTAATACCTCTTGATCAATCCTTTCTTCTGCCCATGCTGAACTTAACTTTTCTATGATGGATTGTCCATGAAGTTTGGCCATGTTAAATGAAAAAGTCAATTGTGGTTAAGTTTTATTTAGCAGCTTAAAATCAAAGTAATAAATAAATGCTAAATTGTGAAACTTGATTAAGAAATCAATCACATACTAATATATTAAAAAGAAAAAAAGTTCCAAGAACTCATTTGGAAGGTCTTCTACACACAACTGTGAGGAAGTTGAGGCATAATGTGAGACATTATCCATTGAACCTGAAGAGCACGTGAATGGTTACGGTATAAAACATAATACATAGTTTTGGGTCTAACAACTACCCAACTCTTCCTTTCAAAGACTAGTTAGTAAGAATATGAACTCCAAAAATATAGTTCATCTGGCTATAACAAAATATCTTCTTCAAAAGAAGTGAATTTGGTCAGTGAGTTACAATAACAACAATTTCCATAAGAATATAGAAAATATGAGTAGATGACCTGTAAATGCTTTCAATGTGCACAATAAGCTTAGGAACACAAAACCAACTATGCCCATTCTGGAAGCACAAACACAATGGCACTACAGACAACTTTGAAGTTACCCAACAAATTCATACGCTGAGAGAAAATGATCAAGAGTAATAAAATATCTCTATATTAATATTAATTTGTAAAAATCATTTGATTATTTCCATGCTAGATGGGAGCATTTCTACTTCACACACTAGCAAATTAAGAAGGCAAATCGGAAGGCAAATATTGCTGTGCATCAATCTGCTGACAGAATGCAATCCCCAAATTCGAGCACCACTGTAACATTTACACTGATGCCTTCTTAGGTGTAGCTTCATGAGTTTTGCGCAACCGGCGACGTAACTCTGCTGGGTACTTGTCATAGCACTTTTTGCAGACGGGTTTAAGATCACATTCATAAAACTTGGTCTTCTGATTCATCTTCTGATCGCACACTGAGCAAGCAAAGTGGTGCACACACCATGCTTTGTTCAGGGCAGTGAACACTGTAAATATTTAAATCAAAAAAATGTCAAATCATAATTCACTCTAAGTACCAAATTGTTTTTGAGGCAAAAACTAGTTTGTACGCACCATCCCCAGCAATGACTTGGTTGCAAACAAAGCATAAGTTTCCAAAAAGTTGGTGGTAATGAGTTTCACAATAAGCCAAACCCTTTTTCTCATAGTGACGATGTCCCAAAAATGGCTTCTCACACTTGGCACAAACGAAGTGCTAAAGATCAAATAAAGAAAATTAGTATTGCTTATGTAAGAGCTAATAATAAATTGTGCATGTTTGTAGGTCAGAACAAAGCATACCTCAACATGCCAGTGCTTGCCAAGAGCTGTCACAACTCTTTCCTCAATTGGACGACGACACGCTCCACATATAGGTATTCCCATTTTGTCATGGCATCGTAAGCAGTACAGTTCATTCTGTGTAAAATTCAATTTGGATTTTAAATCAGTGCACAAAGGAGAGCCTCAAATGAAATAACTGAAAACAGAAATACTCACCATCTCATTTGATGTGAATCCAGGTCTGCTCTTGACCTCTCTTGCATCAGAATTCAATTCAATTTTGCAGGAAGCACAATTGAAATGATATGGGTGATATACCTCACCACGGAATCTTAGAGGTTTGTCATCAATCACACCACTTCAGAGAAAAAGAAAATACAAAAGATGAAATAATCTCCAACATACAAAGTCTATCAATATTAAGATTATCTGTGAGCATCAAAAGTTCTACTTACTGACACTTGTGGCAAATGTACTTTCCCAAACCAACTGCCTTTGCCTGAGCATTGCACTCGTGACACAGTGCTCTTCCCTGGTTTCGAATGAAACCCAGATCAGCCAATTCTTTGCTGCAAACTTCACATCGGAAGCAGCGAGGATGCCAATTGGCATTCATGGCTTTTATCACCCGCCCAATGACAAATTCACCTGTGATGAAATACAAATAATGTAAAAAAATATTAGCAAATGTCATTAAAAATGTCAACTGCTATGTAGCGGAAAATTGAATTCTACATTGAAAACATACCACACTTTCCACAGCATGGAGCAAATAAAACATGGAAATCATGTTCACAGTACTTCCGTCCTTCAAACTCATAAAATGTGCCATCCGGAAAGGGGCGGAAACACTGGGCACACCTGGTCACAATCACAAGAATTTCTGTTTAGTAAAGAACAGAATAACAATTTTAAAAAATTAAAAAATCAGACTGTTAAAAATTCATATAAAAACATACACAAAGCATTGGGTGTGCCACAACTCTCCATTGGAGTTCACAATCTTTTCATGAGGCTCGAAGCCATCTCCACAGCGGGAACAAAACATGTTACCAAGTGACATGTTTCCTGTAATCCTGTTACCAATCAAATGCACATCAGACCAGGGACGAAAAAAAACAATTTAGACACACAAGTTCAAATAAAATCCACTTGACTACTCTATAAATCATATCAGCCATGTCACGGAAATTTAACAATTACCTGGCATCTTCTCTGGTTAGTTGTGAAGATTGCTTGGCCATTGTACTAGTTCTAGCTGGTAATAATGGAGGTGAATTGTTAGATGATAATGAGGATGATAGAGGTTGAGATGAAGACCAAACAGCTGATGAAACAGAGTTTCGGTCGTCTGTCCAACTATGCTCACTAAGATCTTCATAATCTCCAGTCGTGGGACTAAATTTGTCACTTTCCTCAATATCATGATTTTGTTCATCTAGTAAGTTTTGAACTCGTCTCTGATAAAGTTGACTATGATCCAGAGATTGAAGAGCTAATGGCTTTACTGGGGTACCTGGAGTACCTTTATGCCACATCTTGCTTTAAATATATTTAAAATGCTACTAATACTCAAAATGAAGTGAGTTGAATTTTCACAGAAGCACACAATGTGCACACACTACACAATGTACTATGAATCTATGCACTAAGCACAAAATCTTATCCAAACACCACTGTTCTATCTGGTTCATGGGGCTCCACCCAGAAAGAGGCTAGGCAGCAGGCCTGCTGACAACGCTCATTCACAGAATGCTTAGATCAGCAGTCTGCTGACAGATCCGCTCCAAAGCACGGCACAGCATTTTCAACAGAAGGGCTGCATGTACAAGGCAGTGAGTGAGTCATTCAGTGCTTTAAGCTCAATAAAAGTGGAGAAGAAAAAAAATAGACATGAGAGGTGGGCAGCACACACCTATCCTTATCAACTGTACACAAACTGATAAGAGCAGAGCGGCAGGCATGGGTGTGGATGATTCCTCCTCCTCCAGTATTATACAGGATAGCGAACAGTAAGTCATGATGTGAAGCATAGCAATTTAAACAGACAGGTTTCTGAGTGTTCATAAACGAATATTGTAGAATGTAGGGCATAAGGCCAGCAGCATAAGGTTTTAATTTGCCTGAAGGCGGCTGTAGCACAGAATATCCATGACATAGGCACATATATGATCTGACAGTGCAGTCAAGTGTCCAAAATTAAGGAAGCTATATGGCTTTGAAAGACTTACCCTGGCATTTGTGTCAAGTAGAAATCACTGGCTCACTGTAAAATAAAAATACAAAATGTGGTTCAAATCACAATAGCAGACTTCTCAAATACCATAATTGTACAATCTGCGGATTTTATCATTAAGAAATTGTAGTTTCTGTGTTCCTATCAGGAGGAAATGCACTAAAACTAGAGGGGTTCAGGACACAAGGTGCCAGAAATGTGATAAGACTCCAGGCGCTGGTTCAGTCAACGAAAAGCGCATGATTTTGATTCATTGAGAAACTAAATTCATTCATTTGAACAGCAGAGGACCTTCAGTGTATTACCATAACCACAAAGCACCCACTACGGAAGGGACAAGGGCCTTAAATGCTGGATACAGGAAAGGACATTAAGCAATCGCATCCCACTACAACTCTTGGCAGGGAAAAATGGGTGGAGCGGACTGAAAATGTGTTCGCCTTCGATGTCATTGAGTGCTTCCTCCCAGGATTAGCACTCCAGGACCTCCTAATGAGGGACATTCGTCCAATATTCTCTACCTTGATATCCGGACCAGTTGATGTTTCGCCAACATTTAGAATTACCTTTAATTTCCGGATAGCGCCAGCTCAAGCAAGAGCATCGGACAGACTTTCCCTGTCCCAGGAACTGCCTACACAGGCGAAAATAAACATGACCCCCTTGGCCACTTCCCACACACCCCACACCCTACATGGACCGTTCTGCTGGCGCTACCCCCGACTGAAAGGTCAATCCTGAAAATCGGGGATGGAAGCAAATGACATCACTTAGTTTACACTGGAATACGTGGTATGATGTGAGCAAAGTAGATTGCCGATGACCACGAACAGGCTCATCTTTTTATAAATAACCATGTGTGAAGAGCAGGAAAATTTTAGTGGGGCACATGCGGATCAGGCACTGACTCCAGCAGCGGATCACACTGGGAGCTGAAATGCGATCCCGGTTGAAAAATACAAGCCAAACGTTTCAAAATATTTTATTAATAAGCTGGCAACGTTATTGTCTTACAATCAATGGTTAGTTCATCAGAAAAAAGTACATTACAAATGTATGTCAACCTGGCAACCCTGTACCGTCCTGCGTTTCGCAGTTCCCTTGTTTTCGTGTTGTTTCACTGTTTCGTCGTTCCTTCGTTTCAAACAGATTTCAACTGACGAGTCAAAATGGCGGAAGTACAGAGAACACGGCGTGTTTTGCCTAACGAAGATTTGTCAAATGTCGAATTTGAAACCAGTGAAGATGTCGAAGTTTTGCCTTCTTTCGATTCCATGGAATTGCGCGAAGATCTTCTTCGGGGGATCTACGCCTACGGTATGTGATAAGTGATTGCTGTGTGGGACTCGGCGTCCGGCGGCACTCCGACGCACAACTCGCGTATCTTCGTATTGTCCTGGTCATAAAACGTATATGGTTTGTCAGGCGACTTAAGTGTTGACTTTCCAGTACTTGATTTTGTTCCGCACTATTTTAAACCTGGGCATTTGTTCTCTTGGTGTACTGTGTGCGTTCGCGCTTGTGAGGTTATGCCGCCCTCCCAATTGTAAACTGTCGCAGCCGTTTTCTAGATAGGTCCCTTGGTCCACCTTTATCGGGGGAATCTCATCCTTGTCATCTTCGCCTTCTCCTCATATTTATCAAGCTCTTCACATTTCTATGTTCACATCTGTGTCTTCCAAGGCCCCTTTCTCACCTGACACACTTCCAGTTGCCTGTTCCAGTATACATTAGTTTTATGGTGCCAGCATCCCTACATCTTTGCTGAGTCGTTATTGCCTCCGACGTCGTTCAATTTATTCCTTGGACAGTTTACTATTCAAATTTGTGCCCTCAATTTAATCGTGCATTTGTATTCTGGAATACTTAAGAGACCTTCTGTCATTTCCAATGCAGCCTCTGAACATAATCTTTTTTTTCTTTCAGGTTTTGAAAAACCATCTGCTATTCAACAGCGGTCAATCAGGCCTATTGTGAAGGGCAGAGATGTCATCGCCCAGGCGCAGTCTGGTACTGGTAAAACAGCAACATTCTCCATTTCCATCTTACAATCCCTTGACATCTCAGTCCGAGAAGTCCAAGTGCTGTGTCTATCACCCACACGTGAATTGGCAGTTCAGATCCAGAAGGTATATATCTCTAATATATCATGTTCATTTATATGGCCCAATTGTAGGTACTCAAATTACTATTGTAAAAAGTTGTGTCAAGAAATATTTTCTACTCTGTTAATTATTTTCCAGGTTATTTTGGCTCTGGGAGATTTTATGAATGTTCACTGCCATGCATGTATTGGTGGTACTAATTTGGGTGAAGATATCAGAAAACTGGATTATGGAGTGCATGTTGTATCAGGCACACCAGGAAGAGTGTTTGGTAAGATTGGTTTTTAATTATGGCAGTTTGATCATAGTACAAGGCTGTCTGGCTGACCGCTTCATTTTTAATTTGTTGACTATTTTTGCAGACATGATTCGACGACGAAGTCTCCGTACGAGATCTATAAAGTTGTTGGTGCTTGACGAAGCAGATGAAATGTTGAACAAAGGTTTCAAAGAACAAATCTATGATGTATACCGCTTTTTGCCCCCCGCTACTCAGGTAATATTTAATGACTAATGAATAATTGTGATAGATATGTCATCCTAATGCGCCCGATTGTGGCCCATTTAACTTTATAAAATATTGCTTTCAGGTTGTCCTGATATCTGCTACCCTTCCCCATGAGATTCTTGAAATGACCAGCAAGTTTATGACAGATCCAATTCGAATCTTGGTCAAACGGTATGTCTCAAATTTACATATTTATCGCAGTTGATAAAATAATTTGAGCACTGCTTGATTTCTGTTCTACTTTTCAGTGATGAATTGACACTTGAAGGTATCAAGCAGTTCTTCGTTGCTGTTGAACGCGAGGAATGGAAATTCGACACATTGTGTGATTTGTATGATACACTTACAATCACCCAAGCTGTTATTTTCTGTAACACAAAGAGGAAGGTAATAGATGTTTTCCTTCTTTTTTCTCTTGCAGTTTTGAAGCTAAACAGTGCTTTACTGGTTCTGATTTTTATCTTCAAAAATGTTTCTTTTCCAGGTTGATTGGCTTACAGAGAAGATGAGAGAAGCTAATTTCACAGTTAGTTCAATGCATGGTGACATGCCTCAGAAGGAGAGAGATGTCATCATGAAAGAGTTCCGCTCTGGTGCAAGGTTGGTTGATTTGCCTTACATTTTCATCATTCGCAACCTGTTCCGTTATCATTTTTAACAATTCTCTGCTTGTTTGTGTTCAGCCGAGTTCTCATTACCACTGACGTCTGGGCACGTGGTATTGATGTTCAACAAGTTTCCCTTGTTATTAATTATGACTTGCCCAACAATCGTGAATTGTATATCCACAGGTCAGTTTAATTGTACTTTCTGTTTAATTTTTTATGTTGTAAATATCTTGAATCATGTTTGACTGACTTTATTTTCTTGTTTGTTCAGAATTGGTCGATCAGGCCGTTTTGGAAGAAAGGGTGTTGCCATCAACTTTGTCAAAAGTGATGATATCAGAATTCTGCGAGATATTGAACAGTATTACTCCACGCAGATTGATGAAATGCCAATGAATGGTAAGTTTGGCGGTTATGCATGCCTTTGTTTTACTTATAACTATAAAATATACCTAAACTTGTTTTCTCTTTCCAGTTGCTGATTTGATTTAGCTCTGGGGATATTCCTGTCTTCACTTTCCACAAACCTTGCAATGTACTTTCGTTTTTTTTTTATTATTGAACGCAGAGAAATATACTGTGTTAATTACCAATGTATCGTCTCTTAAGAGCCACCTTGGGCTGTAAATAAAAATATATCAATGAGTATCTCCTGATTTGGTGTGTGTTGTCATTTTAAATTTCAACTTCTTTCTTCTTAGTTCATGGATTGGGTGTTGAATGGGGCAAAATAATCAATTTCCTTTAGTGAAGGAGTAGTATATATTTTCCATGGCATTCAGTACATACAAAGCTCAAAACTTGCCCATGGACAAAGGTTCTTCTTTTTCAAATGCTTAATTAACTTCACAGAATTATTATAAATATAATATCAGTATTAGAAAAGCATTTTGATTTGTAGAAAATTCTTTGAAAAGTTACCAGTTAGCTCAATGATCAGCACTGAGGATCACAGAAATTGGGTGCGGTGAAACTTGGTGAATTACATGTCAACTTAAAATCATGTAATTCAAAATCCCCAATTGTGTAATTGATACAGATCTATGGCTAATAACACAGAGAAGCTTTGTGTTTGTAGTGCACCTTTATAGATAGTAACTTTCTCTTCTACAACCTACCTACACATGTGCTGTGAGCAAGCATTGGCTAATTATTAAACAGCTAGCTACAGAGAACCCTGATCAATCCAGAAGGGAAACCTTATATAGCATCTACTGACAGGGTCTTTTCCCTATTTTATCCTGTCTGCAAAAGGAATATAATTATGATTTCTATTGAGCAACAATGATGGTGTCACACTTAAGTGAATTGTACTACACACATGCCTCTACACGTATAGTGATGGAGTAGTGGACGGCCTCCTTCAGATTTGTTATCATTAGGAAATTGAAACTTTAGCCTAGTAGCCTTTCCTTCAAAGTGCAATTTTCATAAACTCAGCACCTTTGCTCTTTTCTTTTAAAGTTTGCTTTATTTTGAGGTAAGCTGTTGGATCACAGTCAAGACACAGCCGTGAGCAAACTCTCTCAAGATGACACAAATTTGTGACCACAATTTATATGTTAGAAAAAATGGAATTTTTCTGAGCAATTTTTATTTTATTTTTTAAACCTCATTGAAGGAAAAATAGATTCAATATTGCCGATGATGGAAGTCACTTGTCAATTCAAAAGAATTCAATGGCCATGTTCTTCTCATAGATATGTGCTGTTCTCATCAATATAACCAAAAGTTTACTATGAGATCATTGTTATTGAATATTAGGAAGGAGACATATGGGACTCTATTATCTATTGACCATTGCGAAACTTGGCTGCTCACAACATTCAGGAATAGCACTGAGGGGCCACCAAGTGGCATATCCTACCAGAGTGTTACTTTATCTATGGTCCACTCAAATATCTACTCATATATGGGTTTTGGATGAGACCTTCGATGGCATTTAAAACATCACATTTTTTTTCCTTTTTAGTTGCAAAATTATAAAAGCTCACAAAAAAGAAAACTACATTTCCAATAGTTATTCAATTAGTTGTGAAGTAATTTATTTTGTCATTGTGACTTTATTTAATTCAATATAAAAAGATGACTTTTTGTGCATTCATGCACAACATCCACCTTTCAATAAATATTGTTGAATGTGTACTGGAACTCAACAATTCTTTAGGTCAATTTGAAGGTTGGTCTGAGAACTTTAAATATTATGGGCTTTCCCCTTATAATTTTTTATTAATTTTTTCTACCAGTGGCATATCACAGACACCAAGCAGCAAGGTCTGAGTGGACCTCACTTTCTCGCATGGCCAACTTATCCTATCCTACCTACAGCTAATACGGTATCTCTTCCCTGAAACATTTTAATGTAATAAAAACTTTCACAATCACACCAAACGCAACAACAGTTAGAATAGGGTGTTTCAAGGATTGGGGCGGAAGGGCAAATAAGAACCAAGCCGCCACCGCAACACGGCAGGGGGGTGGCCGGGAAGAGTGGGGCGGGGCGACACTCGACACCACCCGCATCCCACCACCCCTCTCAACCCTCACCCCACTACCGCACTCTGTAGGTCGTTTGTTCTTCTGACTTCCGGCCAAATCCTGGAGGAATACCATATTGCAAACGAGAACAACGCAGAGCCCAAAGTTTTGTGTGAGACTAGCAGTAAGTAATTGCTTCAACGAGTGGCGCCCATGCGCCCCTATTCCTCTCAGCGAGAAATGGACAGTAATAGGATGTCCACTTTTCGCTGAAGGCTTAGAGGGCGCGTTAGCCGATGGGCAGGCCAAGTAGAGACCGTGGCGGCCGGACGGCGGCGTCGACGAGGGGAGCGTCAGCCAGGTCGTCCCGGTGGGGACACCCTCGGCGGAGCCACCCCTGCCTCCCACCCCAGAGGTCCGGTTGACTCTGACTTCGTCGTCGGGGTGAAGTGAAGAGCGTAGAATCCTGTACGGAGATCGGGCGAAGGCCGTTTGGGCTTCTGTAAGAGATCAGATGTGGCGCCCACGTGCTGGCCAGGTGGGCCCCGTGGGTGCGGTGAGGCGGGCCCCCCTCACAACTCGGTGCGGTTGGCCACGGGCTGCCAGACGGGCCACGGCGGCCAAGGCGGCCCGGCCGGCTTGCAGTCCACGGACGCGATCCACTCGAGGTCCAGCATGGTGGCGCAGTGCATGGAGTAGACGGCGGCCACCGTCAGCACGTGCATGATGTTGTGCGAGTTGAGGCAGTAGTCGACCATGCCCGGGAAGTACTTCTCCGGGAAGTAGACGGCGCCGACCACGCCCCCCACCAGCGACACCCCGTCCTGCAAACACGGCCGGCACATGAAGTGAAGAGAGCCCCGGGGGCACCACCAGGGGCCGCGGCGGCGGCGGCGGCGGCACTCACCTGCAGGATGAGGTGCAGCATGTTGTTGGGGCTGCCGCCCCCGAGGCAGGCGCGCACCAGGCACAGCACGAGCCGGCTCACCCAGGGGAGGGCGAAGGAGAGGCGGCGGTCCCAGGGCGACCACGCCGTCATGGCCTGTGGCGGAGGCAAGCACATCATGACATTGCACGGCATGACAAGTGGCCCCGTCCGGTCCGGACCCTTCCGCAGCGCGGCGGCACGGAGCGGCGCGCACCCACCTTGTACAGGCCGCAGAGGGACAGCATGCAGTAGGAGCTGATGACGAACCACCTCACGTTCCACGGCAGGCAGAACACGGTCGCCGTCACCATCGGCAGCGCACCTGCAACGGAGGCGGGCGGAGGCCTTGAGTAGTGGCGATGGGGAGGGGGGGGGAGTGTCTTGGTGGCACCGACAGCGATCCTGGAAAAGGGCCGCGACCTCCGCGGGCCGTCGTCGGGCTGCCGGCCTTCGCTCGATGACCTCCCGTCCCGGACCGTCCCGGACCCGCGTCCCTCGTTAGTGGCTCTGGGGTGCCTCGTTCCGCGGTAAGAGCGAGAGAGAGAGGGAGAGAGAGAGAGAGAGAGAGAGAGAGAGAGAGAGAGAGAGAGAGAGAAGGGGCACGACCCGGCGCGGCGGCGGCGCCGTCAGCTCAGCTGGGCCCGGGTGCTCCCGCGGGGGCGGCGGCGGCGGCCTCAACAGCCCCGCTCCGCTCGTTCGCTGCAGCCTTTTCAAAGCCGGCCTTGGCGCTCCGGGTGAAGGTGAAGGTCGGCTACACGGAGGCGTTGCAGCACGGCCGCGCTGCTCGCGGCCGGTGTTCCGCTTTCACCAGAAGGGCCAGCAGCAGGTCAAGGGGATGGAAGGGAAAAGTGCAATGGCCAGTTCCAGTCCGCGGACGCGCGCGCGCGCGCGCGTGGGCTTGTTTTTTTCACCGTTTCTTGTTTGTTTCGTTTTAGTCGCCAGGTGCAGCGCGCGGTATGTGAGGGGGCCGCGCGGTTTGCCGCCCCCTTTCGGCGGCATGAATGATTCACCGCGTCTGCAAGGTCACGTCCTGTCCGCCCCCCCCCCCCCCGCCTCCGGGCCTCCGGGCCTCCGGGCCTCCGGGCCGGCAGGAGGGCCGGCGGGCACCCGCGGGGCGGGCGTTGTTAGTTAGTACGCCGCCGTGCCTAAAGGCTAAAGGGCGCATCTCCTCGCCGTAGCGCTCCCTTCCGCCCGCGGCCCGTCCTTGATCACGTCCATGTGTGGCGGCCGGCGCGGCAGGGTGCGAGGAGCAGGAGCAGTGGGGGAGGGGGGGACTACAACATTTGCGATAGCGATATGGTAGGCCGAGCGAAAAGGTTGGGGCATCTGGAGTAGTAGGGAGGGAGGAAGGGAGGAAGTAAATCTGAAGGTCAAGGGGTTAGACAGCTGGCGCGGGGCAGCGAGGCGAGGAAACCTGTATCCGCGCGAGGAGCGGAAGCGGGGAGGGGGGGGGGCGAGGTCCCAGGTGTTGACGTGACGAAGACCGACTGCATCGATTCGACACGGATAAGACCTCGGTGCGGGACGGGCCGTGCCACGCCATGCCACCGGTGGCCACGCCGGCGGCGGCAGAGCCTCGGCTAGGAGGCGGGAGGGACGAGGTGCGGGTGCGACACTTACCGAAGCTCTGGCAGATCCAGATGCCGAACATGTCGAGCCGCAGCAGCCGGTTGTAGACCCGTTCGCCCGCCTGCAGGTTCATGAACAGGTGGTAGACGAAGCTGCCGACCCAGGGCGAGACGGCGCCCACCAGGTGGCACCAGGCCAGGAAGCGGCCGAGGCGGTCCAGCCGCGCCCACGGCACCAGCCCCGGCACCACCAGCAGGATGTAGACGATGGGGATGCCTGCAACAGCGCCAGAGCACGGCGTCAGCGGCGGCGGCCAGGGTCAGAGAGCGCCTGCGGTGCGCGGGGTAGGCCGGCCCGCGCGACAGGCGTGCGCGCCGGTGCGCCGACGCTGCCTACCGCCCGGGCGCTCCGCTCCGCGCGGTACGGGGAGCATGGCAGGCGGTGCGGTGGCGGCGGCGGCGGCGGCGGTGCCGACGACGGCGCCCCACGACGGCCTGCCCTGCCGCTGCTGCCGCTCCCGGGCGGAGGGAGGAGGACGGCGGGATCCTTGTGGTCACCGCGATATGGAAGGCCAGGTCTGCGTCACCGGCCGCCGAGCTCCTCTCCCTCTCCCACCACCCCTCCGCGGCCCCGGCGGCCCCGGTGGTCGTGATTCCATCGCGTTATGCCCGGGGTCGGCCACGGCAGCCCCCTGGCCGCAGGCCCCAGGCCGCAGGCACCAGGCCACACCCACAGGACCTATAAACTCGGCCGGGGCCCCGCGCCGCCCCGCGTACTCCTCCTAAGAGCCCGCCCCCTCCCCCTTCCGCCACACTACACTACTGGTACTGCAACCTCTGCCGTGTAGCTCGAGCTTTTTTTTTTAAAAAAAATAAATTTCGATATATTTTACGGGAGAGTGGAAGGGTTCGTGGGTTTTATATGCGTCTCTGCCCCGGCGGCCCGTTAACCCACATCCCTCCTCGCTGCCCACACCCCCTGTGCCCCATACCGCCTCTCACAATGCACGCGCGGGGGTACCGCGCAATATCAAGGACACCGCGCAGAGACTAGGGGCAGGAGAAGGGGGGGGGGATTTAACACAGATAATGCCTCTGGCTAACGATGGGACGCGGCGCAGCCTGGCTGTGTAATCCCCCACCCCCTCCCACACACACACATACACACATCTCCCCGGGGGGCCCAGCAGGGTGTGGACGTATATCCATCCGATATGCAACATTTTCATAACACGAAACACACACACACACACACACACACACACATGCCCTCCGCTGAGCTCGATACTGTGCGGCGGTGGCGGCGCGTCACTCACTCCACCACCACCGCCACCATCATTCACACCACCATGATGCCCAATCCTCACACTACAATGGGATATCTAATGTGATCCGTCCAATGCGAGGCCGCGAGGAATTACGCGAGGGGTGGGGGGGGGTAGGAGACGGGGGGCACGCGGGGGAGAGAGAGAGGGGGGGGGGGGGAGAGAGAGAGAGGGAGGGAGAGAGGGATCCGCGTCGGCTAAGTGCGCAGCCGCCGCGCAGCCGCCGCGCAGCACCGCTCCGGCTGAGGGGCGAGACGCGAGGGTTAGGTTAGTCGTCCTGACCTTGCACGGCTCACGGCCGCTCAAAAGGGCCGCGAGCACAAAAGCTGTGCCAGGAGGCGGCGGCGGCGGCGGCGGCGGTGGCGGCGCGGGCGGGCGGACTTGTAACGCTATACGCGGGTACGGACACCGTTCGGAAAGTAGTTCAGGGTCAGGCTGCAGCCCGCCCCCCGCGGCCCCGCCCCCCCGGGACACACCCCCGCGGGACACACCCCCGTGGCGCTGCCCCCACCGCCACCACCCCCGCCCCGCGGGCGCGTCGCCGCGAGGGAGAAAGGGTGGGGGAGCTGCAACACGATGCCGCCGCTGCTGCTGAGGTGTCGTCGTCTGAGAGAGAGAGAGAGAGAGAGGCACGCGACTTATCTACAACATCTACAGCATAGCCAACTAACTATGCCACCGACGAAGCTTACGCGAGGCGTCGTCCAGAGGGCGCGCTGCTGTGCACGTGCCCGTCCGACCACGTGCCACAAAGGTATGCGCCAGAAAATCCCGGCGCGCGCGCGTGCGCGTGCCGTAATGTTACAACACGTCAAAGTCAAAGTACAGCGAGGCACGGCGCGTGCTGCGTGTAAACGTTACAGCAGCGCGTGCCTGCTGTGTGTGTGTGCCCGTGTCACCTCGGTGAGTGGTCGGTAAACACGCGGCGCTCTGCCGCGCGTGACCAACGTGACACACGTGCAGGCCGGGCTTCGCGCGGAGCTCGCCTAATCTGCGCGGCTGCACCATGCACGGGTGTCGGGCGGCCGCACGTGGAGATTTGAGCAACGATATTTAGCAACCAGAGGTTTTGTGGTCCGGAGGACGAGGAAAATGAGGAGGAAACTGAAACGGGGTCACATAGCAAAACGCGGAAGAAGAGAGTGGGAGGAGTGGCCACAGAGACGGCCCATCTCCTATCTCCGCGCGCTATCAGAAGAGATCATTGTGGCCCCTACTTCCGCGTTTTCCCCAGCGAGTCCGTCGTCCTTTTCGTCTGTCCGCAGCCCGCTTCTTCAGCTCCCCCGGCCACCACCACCACGCCGTTGGGGGTGACGACCACGAAATTTTCATTTCCAGCGAAAATATTAGGCGGCGAGAGGAAAACTGGTCGGAATCCCCTCGGCGCGGCGCTCGGCTCCCGTCCCGCCCTCCGCCCGCCCCAGCTATCTCATCTGGTGGACGTCGGCCCGCGGGTCGTGGACCTCACAGAGATCCCCCTGCGGGCCCGGCGCAGGGTCACACGCCCGTCTCTTTTTGTCTCTTTCAGTTTATTATTTTTTTGTTTTATTTTTCCCTCGTTTTACGTGATTATGAGCGTAGCGTCCCCGCAGTCCTGGCCTCTCCGTGGCGCGGCGCCGCACTCCGCGTCGCGGCGGCGGCCGGGAGCGTCCGCAAACTACGAGACGTTTTTATGTTCCGTTTTTTGTTTTGTTTGGTTTCCCCTTCCGGACTTCGTCGTCTAGGTGTGCTGTGCCCGGGAGTGGTACTGCAGCTGTCGTCGAGGCCGTCGAGGCCGTCCGCCTCAAGTTGAGAGGGTCTGTCTCCGGCTTCCGGTTGCTTCCGGCCTCGGCTTCCGCGGCCCCCGGCCCCCGGCCCCCGGCCCCCGGCTGCCGGCACGGACACGGATGCGGCGTCTCCATCATCCTGCCCAGCGCTTTTCTTGTTCCGCTGCCGGCCGGGATCGATCGTCTGACGGGGGCCTCTGCTGCCGGCCAGCAGCACAGCCACCCCCAACTTATGACACACAGACGGCCGAGGCCGGGGCAGGCGGGGCCGCGGGGCACGGGGGCCGAGGCCGAGCCCCGCGCGCGCACTTCCGGGATTGCCCGCGCCACGGCCTCGGCCGTCGCACCGCACCCGCAGCTCATTTGATTTGCGGTCATATGCATACTGTATGGTCGCCGACGAATCTCATTATAATCTGACGGCGCTGAGAGATGAGGAAAAAATTTTCATACTTGCAGCAGTGAAAATTGAAAATTAACAGTGGACGGCCGAAACTGCGTATCAAACTTCTCTAAAATTATTCATTTGAATTATTTTTAGAAGAAAACAATAACGTTAAAAAATAAACGTTTTCTGCGTTCACTTTTTTTATTATATGACATTTCGCAGACTGTCCGAGCAGATTGGTAAGGGACCCTTGCTGCCAGAACCACTCCGCCCGGCTACACGTCAGGGATGCCCACCGCGGCCCACCGGGGCCCACCGCGGCCGCCCCGGAGACCAGGATGCGGGATGCCTCCGCTAGACCAGACCGCACCAAGTTTGGGGCGTTCTTGGCTCCGACCATGGATAACTTGCTTAGTACGAAGAACAAAGGAAGTAGGAGAGAGGGGGGGGGGCATCACAGCAGAAACCCCACGGGCAAAATCGAGCGATAACCAAAGTTAGCTGTGGTAGTTCAAGGTCGGCCCTGGCAGTTTCACTAAACGCTATCGACCTGTACGCTGGAACAACAGCGTCTGGATTATTTATTCGCGGCCCGTTCCCTCTGGCTGCGCTTCCCCGGGAGGGGCCGCGGCCCTGCGGCGCAGCGGCGTCCCGGGAGGTGTGGCCTCAGCCGGCGCGGCGGGGCGGGGCGGAGGTAAAGCTCCTGTTGGAACAAGTGTCGCTCAAAAGCGGCGCCTTGCGGCTGCGGAATAATTTTTGGCCGCCTGAATGGATAGCGATCTCGCACTGCTCTGTCGCCTCCACTTCAGCGGGTTTCCTTTTCAGAGAGGTCGCTCCTAAGTGCATGTATGCGGAGGAGGAGGAGAAGAAGGAGGAGGAGGAGGAGGAGGAGGAGGAGGAGGAGGAGGAGGAGGAGAAGGGTTGAGGATGGTACAGAGAGGGTGAGGTGGAGAGAGAGCGAGCGAGAGCGAGTGCACAGCCAAGGTTGAGCGCCTGGCTGGCCGGCCCTGGGTCCTGGCCGGCCCTGCCCTTGCCATTGATCTAGTCCCTGTCAGCCCAACGCGGAGGCCAAAAGTGGGACGGCGCGGGGCCGGGGCGGGCGGGAGCGGGGGAAAGGGGTGACGGAGGAGCGGGAAGGGAGGGGGGGGGGGGAGGACTTCAGACCGCCACAGCCACCACCGCCGCAAGCAGCAGCATCACCAGCACAGCGCCCGCGCGTTCCGTCCGGACGCACCGCGTGCCTCGCCTCGCCCGCGCCGCCGCTGCCGCCGCCGCAACATCCCTTCCAGCCGCAGCCCGCAGCGCCCGTCTTGCAGCGCCGCCATGCGGCAGGGCCGCAGGCGCAGACGCCGCACGGGGCCCCACACTCTGCGCGAACTGGCGACCGTCCAGCCCGTGTGAATCTCCGCTGGGTGTGGGCGGGCGGGGCGTGTGGGTGGGAGGGCGGGTGCGCGCACTTGGCTCCAGCGGCGGCGGCAGGCCGCGCCGCGCCACACCGCGCAAATACAAGGTCATCGCGAGCAGCCAACCTTTGGCCATGTGCTCCGCTGGCTGCGCTGGCTCCGCTGGTCGGCTGGCTCGGCAGCTCTGCTCCCCCGCCCTGACATGGGGAGGGAGGGGGCGGGTCCATGCCGCAGCCGCGGCTGACGGTGGCCGACGGTGCCCGTGGTCCGGCACGGCCCATCGGCCCGGCGCGCTCGGCAGGCCCGGCACGCTCGCCACGCTCAGCACCTCGTCTAAGTCGGCACGTGCGAGCCTCATTGAATATTTGGGCCGCGAACGGGAGAAATGGGGGGCGGGACCGTGGAGGGAGTAGGAGGCGGGGCGCCCCCCCCCCCCCCCCCCCCCCCCCCGCTGCCGCGGGGACGAGTCGATGAGACGAGGGGGGCCGCGGCGGCGGCGGCGGCGCGCGGTGTGGGGCCCCCCAGCAGCTCGAGTTACAGAGTTTGCGAGTTGCAGTCCGAGTTACAGTCACGTGAGACCAGAGGCCCCTACTCCGCCCTGCGCGGATGTCGAGAGTTTGCGCGCATCAACGTTTATTGCCGCTTTAAGCGAAACGTCAGTTTCGGATGCGGTTCGAGAAGTGAAACGAGGGTCGGCTCGGATGAGCTCGGCTCGGCCCCACCGCCGTGCCTCCCGGGCCCGGGCCCCGGGCCGCTCGCCGGCGCCGATCGTTACTAAGAGTATTTTATTTATGAGCTCGCTTCCCTCTGATGACCTCGCAGAGACGACATTTATTTTTTAAGAAAGAAATAATAGGAGGCCGGGAGGGCGAGGAAGAGGGCTACGCTAGACGCCCCCCCCCCTCTTCCTTGCTCCAGTGAGGCCGTGCCGCCTGGCAGGGTAGGCCGTGCCGCCCAGCGTGCCTGCACTGCGGGCTTGCCTACCCCGGGGTTCGCAGGCGGCTGACCGGTGACGAGGAAATGGCAGCGGGGCGTTGGGAGGGGGGGGGGGGCGTCCTGCATAGGCCTGCCGTGAGGGGGTGAAGGGGTGGGGTGGGGGGGCCTGTCACCATGATAAATCTGCGTTTTCCAGGGCTGAGCAGGCGGCCGCTGCGGGCTGGCAGGGCGCCCCCGCTCCCCGATCTTTACTGCGCTGCACCTCGGACACCCGCTACATGGCCGTGCCCCGGCCTCGGGGGCTCTAGGTGAAGGGCACGATACGTGGAGCTGCGATCCTGTTAGCAGGCTGAGTGAGAGGGGAACAGAAGGCCCTGCTGCCGAGGCTGCCTCTCGTTGACGGATGCCGGTGCAGGTGCTGTGCATGTGTGCTGTTGCCGGGCACCTGTGAGGACTCTCGTCGCTGTACGAACCGCATGCAATCCGACTGGGACATTATGTTTTCAACAAAAAAAAATAATACTAATCGCCGAAAATAAATTTCTGTCTGGTAGGTCTTTTTCACCGCGGGACCCATTTATATCCGAAATAAATTCAGTTAAAAACTGTGCGCGGTCGGACATATCGAGCCGTGCGCTGCTGGCCGGTGTTGCGGTGATGGGTCCCCGATCGGGTTCGTATCCCCCCCCCCTTACCCCTCCCGCGCTCTGCTTCCCCGCCCCGCCCCACCCATCTCATCAAAAAGGAATAAAACGGACTAAAATTACACGGCGCGGCCGTCGGACCGGCACGGCGGCGCCGCGCCTTGTCACCGCAGCGACGTCACGCGTGCCGCACGCGCCGCTCCGGCCACACGCTGCTTGATTATCGGCTCGCGAGGTTCGATACATCGATCCTCGTTCTGTTGACGACGGCATTACACGACGATCACCGCCGAGGAGGAGGAGCAGGCTTAAACGCTGACATGTCGGAGGCCGAATGAGTCATCAGCTCCATTCCTCACGGCCTGACCCTAACGCGGCACTCGGCACGTGCTCGGTGCTCGCCGGTGACCTCTGACCCCTGGTGGCCGCCGCTGGACGGAGGGTACGTCCGGGTCGGGACCGGCGTCCCCCACTGCAGCTGCGCCGCCACTCTGCGCTGCGCCGGGCTGCGGCTCCCGAGCACGGTGTAGAGAGGCAGGCTAGGTTAGGTTAGGTCAGACCGTGCTCGTGAGGCGGGCTGCCGGCGGTCCGACAGGAGCGGCGCACCTGGCTGCGGAGGCGCGCCGCCGTGCCACAGGGGCGGGCCGGGGCGGAGGGGAGGGGAGGGGGAGGATGAAAGTTCCAGAGAGTGGAATAACAGCAGAGCGGCGCGCGAACGCCAACGTCAAAGTTTTGCCACCACCTGTCTTGATTCAATTATTGCACACGGTCCGCGCGACTAGGCAGCGGCGGCGGGGGGGGGGGGGGGGGGGGGCACCGCGTCACCGCTCCAGCGAGCAGTCTCCCACTCAGCTGCGTCGTGGAGTGGAGTATCGACTGGCGCTGTCACAGCCAGAGCGCAGAGCCCAGGGCGCTACGCGGCGCAGCGCGGGGGGCACCGGGGCACGGCCGAACTGGGACGCGACGCAACGACGCGACTTGGGCAGAAGGAGTTTTTTTTTTCTTCTGGGGGCGGGTTTTGAAGTTTGCCGCGTAGGGCCGCAGGGCAGGGCGCTTGCCTGGACGTACGTGCGTCGGACCGGGGGGGGGGGGGGGGGGGGGGGGGGAATGCACTGTGAAAGAAGAGCCCCCCCCCCCCACCCCACTCCACTCCACTCCATTCTGCTCCCCGTTGAAGGATCATAGAGACGTGCGCCCGGGACTCTCACACAAGAAGAAGTGAGGGTTCCGTGCGTGGCGGCGGACCGCGCTCCTGGGAGAACACCACTAGTTCCCTGCATACGGTCGGCCCTTCACGGGACTGTCGTCAATTTAATTATTTTTTGCGGTACAAAACGTTGAGAAATCGCACTGTACTGGCACGTAATGTGCGTCAGTCGGATACCTGTGCATGATTTGCGTTTTTCCGAATTCCATGTCACCGCAAATAAAATTTTTAACAAAAGAAAATCATTTTGCTGTCCCAGAACGTAAATGTTTCTTTGCACAGACAGGGAGTGAGAAGAGCACACACACATGCGCGAACACCCAAACAACCGCCGGGCCAGGCCGCTCATATATCGATCCCCGAGAGTCGAATTTATCGCGCTCGAAGGCAGTAATTCGTTGTCAACACACTTACACACGCAAATTACAGCCGCCGCGAGCGCTTCGGCCGTTTTGTGGCGGCTCACTTAGCAAAGTGCACCGTGATAGCAGAGGCGGCGAGGGTTGGGTGGCGAGAGCGGGCGGGGGAAGCGGGGTGGGGGGCGAGTGAGAGGGTAGCGAGGGGGTGGGGGTGGGTATTAAACGGCGCGCTGTGGCAATGTCAGGGGTGCAGCCGCGAGGGCGCCGCCGGGTGCGGCGAGGGGGGGGGGGGGGGGGGGGGCAGAGGAGAGGCAGGGGTGGGGGGGGGGGGGGGGGCAGCACCGCCACCACCACCACCACAGCCACGCAAGGTCGCGAATCGAGGACGGCGCCCCGAACTAGACTAGCAGCCAGCAAGCAGGGAGGCGAAGGGCGCAAGGGCTGCAATAAGACCGAGCAGTGGGGCGCGTGTGGCCCTTTATCCCTGTCCGGGCTCCGGGCTGCAGGCTCCGGGCTGCAGGCTCCGGGCTGCAGGCTCCGGGCACAGGGCTGCACAAGCTCCGGGGGAGGGCTCCGTCCCAGCCAGATGCGAGGACCGATAACATTTTCGTCTCGCAACGGGGGGCCTGAAAATATTGACTCCGGTAGGAAGACGCGGCGGGACGGGTGGAGAGAGGTGACCGGAGGAGAAGGGGGGGGGCGGAGCAGCGCCCCCTGCTGCGGAGCAGAGCAGCAGGTGTATTCGGTCCCATAGATACTCGAGATAACGTGTCAGGGAGGGCGCAGGACACGCAGCCCCATGTAATCATAGCACGGCCGACGACGAGTTTCATTTCGCCCTGGTCTTCCCCGACCTGGTGGTGTGCACCGTGAGAGTGCAGCGGCGGCACGACGCCTCGCAAGCTGCATGGCGGTGCATAGGGGCCTGGCTGGCGCCAGCCGTCGCAGACAGCTCGGCGCCGCCGCGGCCCGGCCGGGTCTCGGGCCGGCGGCGGGGTGGGCGGGGCGGGGCTGGGGGCCGGGCCGCGGCCAGTCAGTGCAGCCCCGCGGGCGCAGCAGCCGGCCTCCGCCTGCTGCCGGATTTCGCGCACCCAGATCGGCGACGCGTCGTCGGGACGGGAGGCGGAGCGGAGCCGCCCCACGCCCACGAGTGCGACGGAGACAGAGACAGGGTGCGGCCGGCCGCCGTGCTCCGCCTTCGGCGTGACGCCGCACGTCCGGCCGATGCTCGCGGCCCCGCCCGGCACGCCCGGCACCGCGCCGCACCACCGCAGAGTCCAGTCCACTGCAATGCGACAAGTCCGGAGAGAAAAAAAGGGGAGAGACACGGCCGGGGCCCGCGGGGGGGCTGCCGGAGGACCTTGGACAGGGCCTTAGGGCCTTGGCTGGGACGGGGCTAGGTATCGGAGGGAGGGGGTGCGCCGCCGCCGCCGCCGCAGCTCCCCGGATGGTCGCGGAGCTCCCACACAAAGGCCCCGTTCCAAATGGCAGAGGGGAGGGGGGCGGGCGCGGCGGAGCGGGCAGAGTTTAATCTTAATTTCCCGGATGGTGCGCGCGGGAAGTGCGGTGGCGGCCCTGTGGGGCCCTGCGGGGCCCTGGCAAGCAGGCAGGTGGTGGCCCAGTCCACACCACCAAACACCAAACTACCGAACAGAGCAGTCCTCTCTGCTCTCCTTCTCTCTCCCTGTCTTACCCTCCCGCACCGTGGCACTCGGCTGCTAAGAGGGAGCCCCGTGTCGCCGGAAGCGCACAGCGCGCACGGCACAGCACGAGGCGCCCGGGGGCTAGGCAGCCCCAGACACTCGGATGCACACGTGCCGCGCGGGCTGGCCTACCCCGGCAATCGCAGGCGCCGTGCATGTCGACCCTGAAAAGTCTTACAACTGCAGCAAAAAAAGATTCTAACCTCACGCCAACCTCACGCCGACATTTTCCCTTTTCGCTTCGATCCGACAGACATTTTACCCCTTCCGTTCTATGGTATATTTCTTCAGCATTCAATACAGGAATTCAATGTATTCGCGTGTCTCGTGTAAGTTTAACGGGGACGTATATATCTGCGAGCGGAAAGGTGCTGGAATGGTCCGGAAAAGGTGACAACGTGAGAGCGTTTTGTTTTGTGTGCGCGGCCACTTTACGATGTGACCCTCCTCGGGTCACGCTCGCTCCGGGACCCTCCCCTCCCCTCCGCTCCCCTCCCTCCCCCTCCCCTCCCCTCCGCTCCTCTCCCTCCGGCCTCGGCCTTACTCCGCACTCGCGGCGTTGTCCGCCCACGCCGGCCCCTCCGGTCAGTATGTCAGCCTGGCATTTCGCTCTAGCTGCCCCTCCCCCCTCCCCCCCTCGCCCCCTCCCCTCCCCCTCCCCTCCCCCCCTCCCCCCTCTCCCCCCTACCTCGGATTGATTGTGACGCCTGCTCTGCTGGCGTATCCATCCCGACGCTTTTCCGGGGACTCTTCCGTGCGGCGCGCGCGTGAACGAGTGGGAGGGGGGGGGGGGGGGGAGGGTCCCCGTTGGAGGAAGGAGGGAGGGGGCGGAGTGTAGAATGTCGGAAGGACGGTCTCGTTCCGAAGGGGGGGGGGATATGGGGGGCGGCAGTCCACCCCACCCTGCCGGCCCTACCCCCTACTATGCCTCGCAAAGCCCGCAATCTATTGGCAAGGTAGCAGCGGCAGCGGAACAGGCGTCGCCTCCTCTCTCTCTCTCTCTCTCTCTCTCTCTCTCTCTCTCTCTCTCTCTCTCTCTTTCTCTCCCTCTCTCACGCACAAGAAACCGCGCGCCCGCGCGCGCGTGGGTATCAAAAGTCGCCGCTGCCGTGTAAAGTAAAATATTGAGAGGAAGCCATGAACAATATATGTATTCCTCCTGCCGGAGGGGGGCGTGTCGTGTGTGGCGGGGGGGGGGGGGGGTTGGAATCGCGTGAGGGCGGCCCGGCCCTCCGCACAGGCCCGCCGCTATCTGGCGGGGCCCTCGCGCGCAGCTACGGGGTTCTCAGGCTCGGCGCATGCGGCTGCGGGCCCGCAAAGCAATGTCATTAATTCATGATACGATAGGCGAGACAGCACGTGAGGAGAAGGGGGAGAAGGAGAGAGAGAGAGAGAGAGAGAGAGAGAGAGAGAGAGAGGCGCAAGGTTCCGCTGCCTGGCCCGGGTATGTCACGGGGGCGCCTTCGGTCCTGCCCAACCCACCGCATTGCTTTAACTAAGCCCAGTTGAGCCCTCCTCCGCCCGCCCCCTCCCCGTTTCTCAGGTGGGCACCTAGTCCGGGGTGGTCGCGCGCCGCGCCGCGCCGCAGGGTCCGTCCGTGGCCGCCGTGGCCGCCGTGCCCCCGGGCGTGGAAGCGCCGTGGAACAAGAGCACGAAATCGCAGCCGCGCGTGCCGCGCACCGATCCGCAGGGCAGATTCCGGAGGGCCGCTTTCTCTCTCTCTCTCTCTCTCTCTCTCTCTCTCTCTCTCTCTCTCTCTCTCTCGTACCGCGAAGGTTCGGGCCCCGTGTAAGTGCGGCAGAGACAGAGCGTCGAAACGTATCTGCGGAATCGGCCTGCCGCCGCTCCGCTCGGTCAATACACACGCCGGCGAACACGGTATGGCGGTGTGCCCCGCAGCTAGCGGCGAGCGGTCCCCCCCCCCTGGCAGACAGGGGCGTGTCGGCGGTCCCGGCCAGCAAGCAAATGCACCCGTGCCGGCGGAGCGCTACCAACCCCCGTATACTGATGCCGCAGCCATTTTGATGTGGCGGGGGCTACGTAGAGTTTTTAGTCCCGAAATTTTGGGGAAATTTGTGAAATTTGCGCTGGTTTTGGCCGTGATGAGATTAAGAGTCGATTCGAGCACAGGTCGGCACACTCGGCGAGACGGGACGCGGAAAAACGAACAGGAGCGTTGTGTGCTCTGTGGGCTGGGGGGGGGGGGGGGGGGGAGCACGTGGCCACGGGCACGCTGCCGCGGGCAGGGGGTGGGGCGCGCCGGGACTGGCCGGCTGACCACCCGCGAACCCGCGCCTATCCAACCTGTCCGACGGACGGAGGTGGCGGTGCGGCAGCCCCCGATAGCCGTAGCCGTAGAACGTAGCCGCCGCCCCCCCGCCGCCCCCGCCACGCTATGACGCTGAGGTGACGCACGCAGCGCGAGGGCGGTCGGCCGGCGGGCGCGCGTGCCGTGTCTCTGATGACAGCGTGACGTAGTTATTCGGTGGGAGCAAACACCTAATTGGTGTCGTGGACGGAGCCTGGCCCTGAGGGGGGGGGGGGGGGCACGCATACCGGCAGAGGATGGTGGGGGTTGATTGATAGCCCGGTGATTTCGACCGTTTCCCTCATTTCATTAGCGGTGGCGAGGCAGGGCGGAGCGGAGCGGAGCACGCACTCTTCCCCGAGTACTCGAACCCGCGGCGAGGCGGAAGGGCACGCGACAAGCGACTCCTCTTCTGGCCCCCCGCCGACTCGGAGCCTTACCGTGCGTCACGATGTTGACCGTCTCGTTGTGCAGGTAGAAGAGGCTGCGCAGCGAGCCCCAGAAGTTGGACATGGGCCGGTAGCCGTTCACGATGTAGGGGTTGAACTGCAGGTGCTGGGGCACGTCGTGGAAGGTGAGCAGCTTGGGCTCCTTGGGTTCGTCGTTGTCGTGGGGGTCGTGGGGACAGGCGGGCGTCGTCGACGACGGCGCCGGGGTTGCTGGAGACTCCGGGACGGGGGCGGGGGGAGTCCCCGGGCCGCCATGGCCCCCCTGCGCGCACCCGTTACCGCTGCCGCCCGCCGGCGTCGTCGGCATGGTGGGCGCCGTCCCCTTGGCGCCGTCCTGGACGGGGCATGGCAGCTCGCCGGTGTCGGGGGCGGCGTCGTCAGCAGCAGGGCCGGCGGTGTCGGCAGCGCGCCGCTTCCTCAAGGCGGGCGGCTGGTCGTGGCTGCTGCAGTTGCTGGTGTTGTTACCGGCCAGCCCCGCCAGGCCTGCCAGGCCTGCCCCCGTGCCCGCGTCGCCGCCGTCCGTGGAGGCGGCGGCCGCGCCGGGGCCCGGGGGGCCCGCAGGGCCGGGGCTCGCCAGCGGGTGCACAGGTGCGGGCGCGGACGTGGCGGCGGCCGCGGGCAGCGGCGCTTGCTGCGCCTGCGGCCCGGGCGGTCCTTGGGGCGGCATGGGCCTGAGCCGGTGCAGCCCCGTCAGCTCGTCAGCACCACGGCCACTGCCGCCGCTGCTGCCGCTGCGTCAGGAGCCCCGCCAGGACGGCTGGGGCCAGGCCGCCGTGGGCCACCTCAGCCTCAGCAGCCCCACGCCAGGTGCAGTGCGCTGGCAGCGGGCCGCGGCGCCGCGTCGTCGCCGTCCTCGTGGCCGCCCTCGTGGCCGACACGAGCCTGGCCGAGTCCCGCACCGCACCGAGTCTGCACGCCGCTGCGCTACGCCAGGCTACGCCGCCCGCACGGCCGGGCCTCTCGCGACCCGTCCCGTCAACCACCCGGCACACAGCGGAGTGGAGGCCCAGGACAGGAGCTGGGGCTGCCAGGGGCTGCCAGGGGCCAGGCCAGGACTCCCTCCCTCCGTCTCTCTCTCTCCCTCTCTGTCTCTTGGCCTTCCTGCCGGCTGGGTGCCCCCTCCCACGCCGCCAGGCCACCCCTCCCGCCCGCGTGGGGGGGGGGCGGGGGGTGGGGATCGCCACGGCACTGCAACTTGCAGCACCCCTCCCCCCACGCGGCCCCTTCGCTATGCCCCCGCGCGTGCGCACTGGCTGGGTCCCCGCCGGGGTCCCCGTCGGCGCCCCCCCGGCTTTGGCCGTGTATCTACGAGAGGAGCCCACGGCGGCTATCCGCTTTTTCGCTCGGCTGGCGCGCGCTGGCGCGGGCTGGCGCTCGCGCTCGTGGCTGGCGGGGGTTTGGGGGTTGGGCTGGCCAGGGTGCAGATGGGGGAAACGGGTATTGATCATTAAAGAGGACTAGGCCAGCGGAGCTCCCCTAGTGGGCCAGCCGGGCGCAGCGCAGCCAGGCGGCCAGCCAGCCCCCACGGCCTGCCACGGCCTGCCCCTGCCCCCGATCCCGCCGCGCACTCACTCTCTATCTGCCTCGCTTTCTAGTGTTGGCAGTGGTACCCAATTAGTGGGAGTGGAGCGGCCCGGGGCGGGGAGGCGGGCGCCGACGCCGACACCCGACCCGCCGGCATCCGCGTATCGGGGCGATTGGATTTATTTCGGCGCAGCAGAGGCCAAAACGACAAAAGGGAATCCCTGACATTTAATAAAAAATAAAATATTTAAAAAAAGACGCGGCGGGGGGCTCTGTGATCAGTCGTTCGATTTTAGTTTTGGGCGAGTTGCCCTCCGCAACGCAGCGAAGAGGTACCCCTCCCCTTCCCGGTCCCGCCCTCAAAAGCACGTGAGTCTGTGTAGTTAAGTCGTGCACGTGCGCTTAATGAGATGGGCGAGACTTCCGAAGCACCTGTACTAGCATCCTCGCATTTTTAACTTCGGACTCCTTTTTTTTAAAAAATGAACTTGCCAATCAGACGTCATCTTTGTAAACCTAGTTGCCAATGCACGCGCACGACTTGACTACACAGACTCCGTACAGCGCGCGTGTGTGCAACACCTCTGGGGGCCCGTGGAGCACGGGGCATACCGGGCCACTACTCCTCGCTTCTCCACCCGGCGAGGGGTAGTGGCCGAGCAAGCAGCAGCGTATGCGCAAATCGCGCCAGGTCCAAAAAGTGCGTCGAAGGACGGACGGCGGTATCGCACAGCAGTGTCGGCGCACCAACGACCGGGGCAAACATGGTTCGGCGCCTGCCACCTAGGCAACCACGACTCCTCCATGCACGCGTGCAGTGCGGGCTGGCCTACTCCCTCGACCGCAGGCGCTCAGCGTAGCCCCACCTCCCTCTACCAGCCAGACACCCGCTATTTCCCGCACTTTTCTCCCTTTTGTGCGTTCTCCTCTCCGAACTGCTCCACCCCCTTCTTCGGCTGGCGTCCTGGCCGCCACACCGTCCCCCCACGCCATTTCGCCAAAGCCACTACCGTTCCAGTTAGGTGCGCAAGGATGCGTGCGGGGTGAGAGGGAATGACACAGAGTAATGATAGTTATTGGTGCTGCCAGCAGCTGGCCGAGAACTGTTTATTTGTGCAGATTCGAAATACATTTCAGTTGCTCCTCACAAAAGGGCCAAATTTGGTGTTTCACAAAAATATTTCCCCTTCTTAAGTATACAAAAAAAATAATTGTCGGTGACATGAGCTTAAAATTAACATACCACTCAACAACAAACAAAGCAATAACAACAAGATGCAAGCAGATCACTATGTGCTCCTCACATTTCCATTCTGTTCACATTAAGAGCCTTGTAAGAATCAGCACCCTATGGCCTGCATGGGGACAATAGTACCTTGACTACTCAATCAAAAATAAAGAAAAGAGTGTTACAGTAATAGAGGCAATGCTGCCCCATAACACATGCAGCCAGTCAGAATCAAAGAACAAGACAGGCAGTAGAGAAACTCATGACAAGCCAAAAGCACATAAGCCTCTCTCGCCAAACAGTGCAACAAGCGTCCTGTCGAACCATCAGAGGAAAAAGAGCAGTGACAGACTTATGTGAAAAACAACATTAAAAGAAACAAGTAATGTGCAAACAATGGTTCATCCATTCGAAGACTGGGTTTTAAAATCATTGACAATTAACAGTTTTGTTTATTTGCTTCAATATCAGTTGAGGACATTTAATCTTTATGTATCACAGAAATGTAATTTTTGGACACTGAACAAGTTAGAAGGGAGTTTTAAGGAAACAGAGCTTTTCAAATGTCGAGGAAACGTACATTTAAAAAAATAAATCATTTCTTGGATGGTAAAAAATATAAGGATATCACTGCGTTGGGAACAAGTGTAAGGCACCTCAGGCAAAGACATGTGGCAAGCAGAGCAGCACAAGTTGTAGACATGAACGCCAAAGTCACACATGAATGACGCGAATCCGATAGTTCAAAAGACAATTTGTAACTTTCACAAACTGAAAGAGACTAGGGACCACAAAATTATTTAGACAGCACATATGAGAGCCTTCAGTATGATCTAATATATAAAACTTCAGAAACGTCAAATTCATGTTCCAACACTTGCAGGTCTGCACATCACCACTAAATACATAACAAGAAATTTCATATACATGTACGCCATAAAATCAATCCAAAGAAATAGCACTCTTTTTAACATTCGTTTTTTTAAGAAAAGAAAATCACGTGGTAGTCCTAAGTTACCTGAGCATGATACATGTCATATTTGAAGCGAGGATAAAATCAGTAACATCAGCATACCAATAAAAATTGTGTGAAACTATAACTAACAAATAACAAAACAAGGAAAAGAAATGAGCCACAGAAAATCCATGAATATACTTGTTCATAACAATAGTTGCATTTAGTTTACACAGGAAAAAGATAACTCCTTGCCTGCACATGCATTTTACAGTCTCAAAACAACAGACTGACCACACAAATTAAGAGCTTACATATAGAATTCTATAAGAAGGACTAGGCGGCAGGTAAGCAGCCCTTTACTGCGCTCTTAGAAAACATTGATGATTGATTCTCGTCCTTTTCCCACACCAATCCACCGAACTGAAAAAATTTAAGGAAACATGAAAACAAAATTCAAACATTTCAGGAAAAAAGAGAACCAGAAGAAACTTACTTGGTACTTCCACAAGCTCTTCCAATTTCCGGATGTAGTTCTTTGCATTCTCTGGTAGGTTCTCAAAGTCTCTGACCCCTTCAATGCTGGTCAGCCAGCCTGGTAATGATATGTACTCAACCTAGCCAGAACCATGCATTAATATTAAAAAATGTAACATGGCAAATGAGGTACATGATCCACAATGGTGCTGTACTTACTTCCACACTAGCAAGCTCCACAGGACTGGAGGGAAAATAGTCCAGCAGTTTACCATTCTTCTTGTACGCAACAGCAATTTTAATTTCAGGCAGCACATCAAGAATGTCCAATTTGGTTACACACAGCCTGAGGAACAAAACACCAGTCAGAAATCGGAACAAAAAGAAACATGCAGAAGGATTTTAAAGTGAAAAAATCTCTTACTGGGTGTATCCATTAACAAGAGTAGTGTGCTTCAGGAGAGGGATATCAAGCCAGCCACAGCGTCTTGGTCTCTTAGTTGTCACACCAATTTCATGACCTCTGCTTTGCAATAATGCACCAATGTCCTGTGAAAAAGAAATGTGGAACTTATGTCAAAATGAGCAAGGAAACTATTTTAGGCAGATTCGAAGATGATGGAGGACAGACTGGCTATGTGGAAAATAAAGTGGCTCAAAAGAATGCACAGATGGCTCGAGACTCGGCAATTGAGAACTTTTGTGCATGAGCAACTGTCACAAGGCAATTAGAGAGGTACCTACATCAGACAGCTCTGTCATGAATGGGCCATCTCCAACTCGAGTCGTGTATGCCTTCACAACACCAACAACTGTTCCAATGTTCACTGGAGGGATGCCCAACCCAGTGCAAACACCACCTATACTGCAGTTGGATGATGTGACATAGGGGTATGTTCCTGAAATACCAACACACAGTTCACAACCAAATTTTCTGTAGAATAAATCCGCACAAATTGGTTAAATTACCTGGTAGCCTTGAAAACATAAGAATACTAACCAAAATCAATGTCCAGCATAGCTGCATTAGCACCTTCAACAAGAATTTTCTTGTGCTGACGTAGAGCCTCATGTAAGAATGATACAGTTTCACACACAAGAGGTCTTACACGCTCGGCAAGAACCTTGTACCGTTCCAGCTCAGCAGATACATCTACCTCTAGATCTGGGAACATACGTTGGTACATAGCTACCAAAGTTTGGAACCTGAATGGCAAAAAAAAAAACACATCAAGAATTGCTGCTTTTATAATTAATTATAAGTATTTAGCATTTGAAGAACTCACTTGTCGGCAAAAAGATTGAAGTCGCCCATGAGATCTACTATCCTAATACCATTGCGGGTTGCCTTTGATGAGTACGCTGGTCCAATACCTTTTTTTGTGGTTCCAAGGGACTTCTTTCCTTTCTCTTGTTCTTGAAGACCATCAACTTGCTGAAATAAATATTTACCATTCAAAAAGTCTGTCCTAAAACCACAAACTTAACGACAAAACTCTCCCGTCGACACACCCACTCACCTGATGGAAATCAAACACGAGGTGCGCCCGATCGGAGATGAGCAGGCGGTCCTTCCAGCCCGTCAGGCCCTTGGCTTCGTTTTTCTCAATCTCCTCAAAAAGCCCCGGGAGGTGTATCACCACGCCGTTTCCTGAAGAAACCGAAGTTACATGTGAGAAAGACTAAGACAAGTGACAGGTGTCAAACGTCCAAAGCCGCCCCCCCCCCCCCCCACCCCTTCCCGCCCCGGCTTCCGCAGGCAAATGGAAACAAAACCACATCGCTGACAGAGTGCGCCCCACAAGATAACAAGCCGCAATTGTCTGGGCGGCGTTTTAGACGCGGGGATATTAACCCTCGTCCGTCTCGCCAGCTATCAGCCGCTATCATCAGGAGCATCAGCTGATCGGGCGGGAACAGTCTGGCGGGGCGGGGCCGGCGGGGCGAGAGAAGACGCGAGGGAAAAACGGCGTCGCGCTCGACCATCTCCCTCATCGGCTAGAGCGCGAGCGAGACAGCGAGAGGGCGCGAAAACGGGCTTGTAATAATAGCTCGAGCTTTTGGCGCCGGGCCAGTATTGGCCCCGTCGTATTCCATTCTCCCGAGCGAGAGGGAACGGGGCGAAGGGAGCGGAGTTTGTGAATCCAAGCCCGCACAAACACATGACCCCCCCCCCCCCCCGGTCTTCCCTCCCAAGAGTTTGCACGCGCTTAGCAATTGACCCCCCCCCCCTCCTCCTCCCCGTTCCACGCCAGCTGGTAAAAAGGGCGGTGAAGCCGCGCTGCTGGTTTACCCAGTCCAGCGTTCGATACACGGACTATATACGTCCCCGCGGGATGTCACCGCAATGCACCGGGCCGTGCAGAGGCAAGGCCAGGCAAGGCCAGGCAAGGCCAACCGCAGGCGGGGCGCTGCGGCATGCAGCGCCGGGAGGCCCGCCCCCGGCAATAACGTGGGTGACAGGCCGAGCCCTCCTGCAGCCCCTGCAGGCCCCGCAGGGGGTCGCGGGGGCCCCACGTACCTATCACAGACTTGCACTTGGAGTTGATGATGCCGCTGGGCAGGAGGTGGAAGTCGTACTCTCGGTCCTCGACGACCACCGTGTGGCCGGCATTGTTTCCACCCTGAAAGCAGACAGAATGTCGTCATCCGCCTGAAATAGCGAGCATGCACAATATGCAATGCAATAGGCCCCCCCCCCCCTTCAGTTGTGCTAGGAATGCAAGAGGGACACACGTAAAATTAAAATCCCATGGGTATGTTTGCATGTCGGTGACAAATCCCAAAGTAAAACAGCACTTAGTGAAGGTCAAGTTTTAGACTCTGTACAGTAGTACAGTCCCCTAGCCTGGCACACTTGGCATCCCATTCTGAATCTGAGCAAGTGTCAGGGGACTTTCTCTACTTGGCAAATCACCAAACAAATGTTTGATACACTAAATGACTGACACCCAACACCTTGATCATGACTATATCCCCTCACAGAAGTAAGTGTGTTTCATCTACAGTACATGACCTCTTCTGACTAAACTGAAGGAAAGAAAACAATATTTAATTAGACACTTTACTTTTAAGCCAAACAGTGTGGCACTTATTTCATTTGTCTAAATTTAGCCAATACTCATAGGGAGTAAATTTTAGATTTGGTATGTAGTACAGGGCTTTAAAACATTTTAAATGGATGAAAAACTGATAAATAAGGAAACTGATAACCGCCATGCTCCAGAAAAAGTATTAGGTCATGCAAAATCAAAATCAGGAGGAAACAAAACACTTGTGAACCACTGGAAACCTTCATTCGAATTTTCTAAAAGTGACTATGGGCAGCTACATGACAAACACCAATCCAATTTATCAAAATTTTAGAGGTTATAGTGATGGCCATAGAGAATGCAAAATAACAGCTTGTCAAATTTTATGACAGCAGTTAACTATGTCATCGTTCCACTCCCGACAGTACAGGCTTGCCGCTGACGCTGTTACACGCCAGACTGACAATGTCAACGACAAAAATTTCAATCAACTTGACCAACTCAATTGATAAGACAAGCACATTTCTGTGATGCTTTTTGGAGAGGAAAGTTCGACTGGTTCTGCACGAACGAGGGCAGACCCCTGGACGTGCAGATCCACCACTAATGTACGCAGAGGAAACGCACAGCTAACAGACGTGTAAAAATATAAAACGAAGACTTACCTGACACCGACAGACAACATCGACATCGGTTGCAAGCATATCAACGACCTTCCCCTTGCCTTCATCGCCCCACTGCGCGCCGAGGACCACCGTCACCTTTGCTGCCATTTCAGTCCGAGACTTCCGTCTCGGCGAACTCAAAATTTCGCCATTCATTTTGACAGGGGAATTCAGCATCTACTGACGACAAATTCCCATGAAACGCCCAACCCAACCAACCCGCGTGAAGCAGAACTTGAAGTGCGCGAGGCGGCGAGGCAACGCGAGAGTCACATGCAAGAGAGCATAGATGTCGCTGCTGTGCAACACTAAACAAACAACAATAACTAACAACAACAACAATCATGGTGGCCAGCTATTGAGACAAAATCAGAACAGTCGAACTTCGTACCTCTGCATATCTCCTCACAACGAAGGAATGGAAAAGGGAACGAAAATAATTTGAAGAGGACGAAAGAAATTCAGCCACGGCATATGATTATTTTATATAACGTATTCGCAAATGAAACTTGTTGGTATGCTTGAGAAGGTTTCGAGATATCGAGGGTGTTATCGTCGGAGCTGGAGGGCTGTGATCTGCCTTCGGCCGACTTCCTCTTCCGAGTGGTCTTTCATGTGCGGTGCTGTCTCTTAGGCAAAATGACGACCACCATCTCAAAGAAACGAAAGGTAATTTCTATGTTATTACACGGCTTAGAGGCCCCGAAACGCGTTTAGTAATTTCCTTATTTTGTTCCGTACGTCTACCGCTGATCTGTGGTAGCCGGGGACGGAAATGTTGATCGATGTCAACAGATATTTGCCGGGCATCCCGCACCCCGCGGTGGAGTACGTGTTAAAACTTATGTGATAGCTTGGTCCTTATATTTGGTGTACGCACCTGTTATCTCTTGAAGCTTTAAGATGCGGCCTTTACGTTGCGGCTGTGTGGATTTTCCCGTTCTACTATCAGTGTTCTGCATCTTATTTACGAACCTAACCTACACGTACCCTCTGTGTTTACACATGTTCAGGTTGTGATGGACGTTATCCTAAAGCTCCTTGTAGCCTGAACCTCTGGGTGGCCTTTGGGCGGTTGAAAGCGTTTTCAAGTCTTTTTGCGTTCGTGAACCCCCTTATTCCGGGATCTTATCGAAATTTCCCCCTTTCCAGTTCGTTGGAGACGGAGTCTTCAAAGCTGAGCTCAACGAGTTCCTCACTCGTGAGCTCGCTGAAGATGGTTACTCCGGTGTGGAGGTCCGTGTGACCCCCTCCCGTACCGAGATCATCATCATGGCCACCCGCACCCAGAATGTTCTCGGAGAGAAGGGCAGACGCATCCGTGAGCTGACCTCCGTCGTCCAGAAGAGGTTCAACTTCCCAGAGAACTCCGTACGTATCAATGTCACTCCATCCTGCAGAGATGCACTTCAGCCTCTTGGCTTGATTCTTTTTGCTCCTACCTGCCTGTCGTATGTGCTGTCACTTGTCCTGCTGTAGTCAGTTTATTTGTCTTATACATGTACACCTTGACTCCTTCACTGATGTGGGTATTGTCTCCAGGTTGAGCTGTACGCTGAGAAGGTTGCCACTCGTGGTCTGTGCGCCATTGCTCAGGCTGAGTCGCTGAGGTACAAGCTGATCGGTGGTCTGGCAGTGAGGAGGTAAGTTCTCGTTTCTGATGTTTCAATTTGTATAAGTGGCTCCTTGCTTGACGGCTGGCTGGTTTAGGCTAGGCTGTTTTCTTTGTGAGCCTACATCAAGTTGTGGTGAAATTTAAGCTAATGTCATTATGTGACATATGCAAGAGTAGCCATGGACATTCCTTCTGTCCTTGCTTGGAAAGTGTTGACAATATTTCCATTATGCAGGGCCTGCTATGGTGTCCTCCGTTTCATCATGGAGAGCGGTGCTAAGGGTTGTGAGGTTGTGGTCTCTGGTAAGCTGAGAGGACAGCGTGCCAAGTCCATGAAGTTCGTTGATGGCTTGATGATCCACAGTGGTGAGCCCACCAATGACTACGTTGACACAGCCACACGTCACGTGTTGCTCAGGCAAGGTAAGAAAGTCATTTTGATTTATGTTTTCTGTTTGGCTAACTGTATCTCCTGTGAATCTGTTTACCATCTGTTTGTGTTCCCAGGTGTCCTTGGTATTAAGGTTAAAATTATGTTGCCTTGGGATCCTAATGGCAAGACTGGTCCCAAGAAGCCTCTGCCTGACAACGTCTCTGTGGTGGAGCCTAAAGAAGAGATCCTTCCCTCTATGCCGTCAAGTGATGTGAAGGCCAGCAAGCCTGATGCTGCACCCATTGCTGCACCAGTTGCTTGAACTACTTTAATAAAAAATTAATAAAAAAATTAAAAACTGCACATTGTGTTCATGCTTTCCCTTACCTGGAGGGATATAAAGCCACCCCTTGCGGTGCTGTCACTGTCATTGTACGGTGTTTGGAATCGGGTAATTAAAGCAAGGGTTGAAAGTTCAGCTTATTTAATTTATCACAATGAGCTTTAACTTATTGAAGCTAAGATAATCTAGTTTAAATAGAATTTACTTATTCTACCCCACCCTTGAATTGGCCACGGGGTTGCCATTAATAGAGGATCCAGGAGTTGCCCGCATGTCCCCGATGCGGCTGATCAGTAACTGATCTGGGTCGCTCACGGCGGCCGCTCTCCCGTGCAGTTATGCTCGGGTTTCAGTCTTTCGCAACATGACTGATACGAGTCACAATTAAGCACGCAGTTGCCCTCCAGCATTGACAAAATCAAAAGCCGAAAATGCACAAGTAAATACCAGAGGCTACAAACAGACAAAACGATCGCGGACCTTGAACATAAGGTCAGATAATGAACTCTGGGCATTTCAAAATATTGAATATAATACATCCATTCAGTCACATAAATATAATTCCTACACATCTTCATTTAACAGTAACACAAGGAAATTCATTTGACTACACTTATAAACTAGGAAACAAAAGAAATACAACAAATCCAACTATAGATACAATTTGCAATTATCGAAAAACAAAACAGCAGGATGAAAGGGAACGTCATAAATTTGGGAAAGATATCTGATACACACATATGAACGATTGTTATGATAAATATCACAATAAAGAAGGAGCCAACTAAGGCCCAAAAATGACTGTACAAACCACAGTGAGCCCTTGCAAACAAAACTCATCCTACTTTTTGCCACCAAAGGAAAAAAAAAAGTTTAAGCTATTCTTCTTCATACAAAAGGTCCCATAGTGAAAACAAATTGGAAAAATATAATGAATAAAAAATATTGCTTTGTAAGAAAAGCAAAAGTTAGACTAGCTTTTATATAACACAAACCTATTCCAAAACAGCAGCATTAATAAGCCAACACAACTTTTGCACCAGCAAGAATTCTTTTTTTCTTTAGGGCCTACTTGTGCATTTTTTTCCTCCACAACAGTGATTGTGAGTACGGTGTTATCTAAAATTACATGTCCCTGGACGCATGGCAAAGCTTTTTTTTTTTTTTTCTATACATCTCTACAAAGAACTAAGAGAGAAAAAATGATGAAGTAGGTAATCAATGCCCACGTCTAAGTGTTCTTGATTTCCACTGGAACATGGAAGGAAACCCTCAAAACAGTTTGAGGTCCAATTATAAAATGTCTTGCAGTTCTTTAAAATAGAGATCTGTTTCATCCAACTGCCCCAAAAGTGAAACATAAGAAAGCTTTACCTTTTCACACTTGGTATATGCATGCCTCTATGTATATATCAATACACATTGAAAGTTGATGACAGAAAACAATATTTATATTTATCATAACTGACCTGCACAAAATGATTTGTACCGCATACCTCCTGGCAGGCTTAATAATAGCTATTTACAAAAGAGTTAAAAACACCATTTTGAAACAAAATTTTTTTTTTCTTTTTAAATTGTAAGATTAACAGTTTTCAAAAGAAACAGCTTCTTTAATTTTGGAGAGAAACATGGCAAGACCTTTGTTTGAATTAAGGTTGAGGCCGCCTGAAACGGACTAGAGCAATTAAGAGACCAAGAAGAGCAGTGATGAGATATAGATCCCAATATGGCCCAAGTAGCTTGTTAAGGTTCAGGAAGAAGATGTCGTCCTGCCAATTGCCCTGCAAGTGCATGAAAAGTACAAAGCAAATTATAGTATTCCTGTGTATTAATGTTTAGTATTAACACAAAGATGAGCGTGTAAATCACATCTAACCTCTTCAAAGTGCTTCAGTACAAATATTACTGAAAGTTTCATTAGAGCCAAGTACACAGGAACCTTTGCGTCATTGTTTGTCTCTGCAGCTCTGTCATAGCATCGCTTTGCTAGATGAATGTCCTGTGGGAAAATAAGAAACATTTAGTCATACTTGATATGCTTAGTTTAATAACTGGCGGGTATTGAATTGAATGTTAGGACTCGCCTGTTGCATGCCAAGTCCTTGCTCATGCATATAACCCAGATTGAACATTGCCTGGGCATTATGTTGGTGGTCTGAGGCATGTCGATAATGAGATGCTGCTATCTCATAATCTACCGGTGTTCCCAGTCCGTAATAATGGTAATCACCAAGCTTTACTTGTGCTGCTGAGTATCCCTGAGAGGCTGCTCTACCCCAATACATAAGAGCACGGACAAACATTTCTTCTTGGTTGTTAAAGAGGGACAGTAATTCACCTACAGTAAAATAAACAAGACCTTTGTATGAAAACAGATAGACGATAAAAATAATCTAAATGCATCTGCTCAAACATGTGGATTGAAATATTATTCAGAGCACATAAGGATGTAAACAAATTAATCACCTTTATCAAGGACGAAAGCTGCATTACTCTGAGCAACTTCATATCCAAGCTCAGCAAGCAGAGCATATGTGACAAATGCTTCCTCAAAATGACCATTTCGATAATGCCAGTGTGCCTCCATGAGTCGGTTGCCCCATTTACCACGCTCCGCGACATTTTTGTATAACTTCAGAATAAAAGAACAGTAGTAAATACAGAGTTCTTGGATCACAGCATATTCTCAGAGATGGACAGCAAATTAGTCATTTAGATATTCACCTCAACAGCCATGGAGCAGGATCTCAACATGCCTGTTCCAGTAGCATGCATTTGAGCAAGATTATAATAAGCCAAGACATGCCCTGACTGAGATGCCAAAGCAAACAGTTTATTGGCCATCCTATAATTCCTTCGGACTCCCAAACCACCTTTAATTCAAATATTATAATACAGTTAAAAAAATTAATTTAATTTTACATTTTTAGACAGACAATAAAGTTGACACACTTACTGAAATACATGTTGCCTAATTGTAACTGCCCATCCACCCATCCTTGATCAGCAGCCTGTGTGAAATATTTGAGGGCCTTTTGATAGTCTTTTGGAACACCTTTCCCATGCAGGTACATCAAACCAAGCCCACTCTGCCCCACGGGATTTCCCTGATCAGCAGCTTTTTTAAAGTATTTAAATGCTGTTTGATTGTCTTGTTTAATCATGTCACTACCCTCCAAGTAAATCTGAAAAGCATTGAAAAGAAAAAAATCATTATTAGAATGAAAATCCAGAAACATGTTAATAGGGGGTTCAAATTTAAGTTAATCCCTACCTTTCCCAGAAATGCCATGGCAGCTGGATTGCCAGCATCAGCTGCCTGCATGAAATACCTAGCCGCCTGTAAGTGGTCCTGTTGCACACCGCGACCTCCTTGATAATGCAGTTGACCAAGACCTACCTAATAGAAAGAGCAAACAATTAACACATTAAGTTAAATTGCTTGAATTTAAGCATTTTCAGTTGCATTGATCAGCTTACTTGGGCTTGCACATCTCCCTTTTCTGCTAGTAGTTGATAGTAGTCAATGAGATCTTTATCTAATATTCCAGAGTTATAGCCAGGATTTTCAGCTTCTTCTAAAAGTCTCACTCTTTGTACCATACCACCTCCTGATAAGGATACATCTTCGGCCACTAGTTGAAAGTAAGAGAGGAGTTAATAGAAATCTATGAAAAGACAAGGAGTCAACAGCAACAAGTTTCTCACCTTTGTTTGCAACTTTTCGGTAAAAGTCTAGAGACTTTTCACAACTGTTTGGCACTGTTGCGCCAGCAAAATAACGGTAACCTAATGCCATTCTTGCCCACTGACTTCCACCAAGGGCTGCAACTGTATAATGCACAAGAGCACGAGCCTGGCTTGCATTCACAGAAATTCCAGTCGCAAAAAGAAAACCCAGACCCTGCAACAATTATATAATTTTAGAGGGTTTATCACAGGATTATACTTCAGACTTGACTTCTAAAAACAATTTAACGAACCATGTGAGCATCAGGTATATTATGATTTTCAGCTAGGTCATAAAATGTCTTCTTAGCTGACTCGATATCTTGTTTAACAGGGTTTGTCCCTAAAAGTTCTGCCCAAGCCAGATGTAATCTGGCTTGACTATGTCCAGTGCTGGCAGCCTGTTTAATTTGTGAATATGCTTCTATAATATTTGGATGTGTTGTGTTAAGAGTAATCATTGCTTTAGTCCACAATGATTCCGCTGGGAACATAACATAAAATTTGAGTTTAAGTTCATGTCCGCATACTTGAAATTTTGTAGGGGTAGTGTTCATTAACAAAAGTTTGAGCTTCTGTTACCTTCCAGCTCCTGGGGTGTCAAAACTTTAGGGGGTTCTTTAGGGAGGTCAGGAAGCTCCTTCATTGCCTTGGCTACCTCTTCCTGAGTGATCTCCTCTTCAGGTTCGCCAACAACAGCATATGGCAGCCCATTCATCTGGAAAGTATTGTCATAAGGAATGGAAACAAGCAAGAAAAAATATTTTCTTTTTTAAGTACTCTATTTTGAACTACCTGAAGAAATAGATTTTTGAGAAGCCTTGTCTGCGCTAAAGCAGCTGCAAGGTCTGAAGGAATTTCCTCCTCGTCTAAGGTGCCTGAACCATCATCAGAACTGTGTGGCTCCCCACCAGATAAGTCAGGGGCAGGGATCATTTTGATGGCATCATTTGGAACTTCATTGCCCTGTGTGCAAGAATATACGAGAATAGCAAACGTGAAATCGTAGGAATAGGTTCTTTATGCAGCGCCACAAACCTGCACTTCTTGACTAAAATGAGCTGGACTCTCATCCTCTTTAGGTGGTTCTGCTTTCCTAGCACCACCAGATAAATCAGGTGCAGGTATCAACTCAAGATCTTCATTTTGAATGCCTCTCCCCTAAGAATGATAAAGATTGCAACACAGCATAAGAGGAAACACAACCTTGTAGCCTTGAAATTAAGGGTGTAGTCTCTAAATGAGGAATAAATTCAGACAAACCTGCAGTTCTAGAATGTAGCGTGGTTTTTCTTGTTCATCCTCTGCATTATCGTCTCTCTTCTGTGGTTCAGATCTGCTTGCCCTGTATTCATTAGCGTCACCAAAAGGGCTGTATGCAAGGAGACAGCACAGTATCAAAAGTGTAAGTTGCATACTGCGTAACTGAAACAGACAGATTAAATGATAATAATATAAACAATCAGGATTTTTCTGCATAATCTTCAGAGCCATAAAAACCCATATATAAAAGAAATTCACAAAAACTACACAACAAAATTTACTGAAATATGACAAAATTAATTATATTTTAGAGCACAACAACGTTAATTATCATCCTCATACATGTACACATATGAGAACATAACCTGGTTCATCTATCATTCAAAGTATGGTGGTCAGATAAATAACCGACTTCATACTTTCTAAAACTCTTGGAATGTTGGAAATCTTGACGTCCCAGATCTCTCCTCTACTCAGACGATTGTAAATAAATGACAATATGACGTGGAGAAAGGTGATTGGTCTAGGCAGGCTTATCCTGTGCCAAACATCACAATAACTCCATTTCAATCCGTAAGAAGCGGCGCTACAAGGCTGGCAGGGAAACAAGACCTGACGAATACTACTCATCAGCATTGGACACCGAGAAATCAGAAAGTCGGCAGTCGGTTAAATACATACACCGGCGAGAAATGTTGTTACAACGAAACCTGGACGCCCCTCAGTCTGCCTGTTTGTGCCGCCACCCGCCCCCTCTCCCTCTCCTCTCCCCGGGTGTACCCAGGTGTACATAAAACAAGTAAACCCTCCTCGCCATTGTTTGAATATTGTCGCATTAATTTTATTCGCCTGGAATGGAAGTGGTTGTGGGGTGTACTAGCTTCACCCGCTGCAAAAAGAGAGTGAAAACGCTTAATTCCGAAAAATAGCAGTGGTTAGAAAGTACGAGTGGTGTCTGCTATTAGCCTCGTTCGAGGCTCCTCCTCGATGCTCACTTGTGTCGATTCCCGTTTCTCGCTTGTTTCCGGTCGTCTGCTCCGCGAATTTGAATCAGGAAGTTCCCGACGTAAGCGCTGAGCCCCAGGTATCGCGCGCAAAAAAAAAATGTTTTCAGTTCACTTTTCTGTTTTGAATTTTGTTTTGTTTGAGAGGCAGGTATCCACTTCATCGTTGAGCTTTGTCAAGGATGAGAGGGGGAGGAGAAGCGGCCGGCCCCCTGTACCTCATGGTGGGTAGGCAACCAATCCGGCCCCGTGCCACGTAAGGTGGCCTACACTCCGGGCGGCTCGCCGACCCTCCTCCCCTCTCCGCAGGGCAGCCCAGCGGACCGGGGAGGCAGCCCGGGGCGGAGCAGACTGATTCCGAAGAGACTTTTTGTCGCCCTGTCTCTGTCACACTCATGACTCATGGGGCGTCCCATAGGGGTGCGAGGGAGACAGAGTGACGAAAGGGCCCATCGGAATCAGCCGGCAGGGCGCCACTGACTCGCCCCGAAAACCACACAAAGCCCCTCCAAAGACATTTTATTGAGTAACATGGCCGGCACGGCCGAAAACACAAATACAAGGCAGACGCCGCCTCCCTGTGGCGGACGAGTGCGGTCCCACGCACAAAGCACATCGACGGAGAACCTCCGCGCCCTCCTCCTCCACCTCCACCTCCTCCTCCTCCTCCCTCCCTCCCTCCCTCCCTGAACATTCCAGTAGCCCAGTCGAGATCCAGTCCGCCCCTGCATCCTGCAAACTCCCCACCAACACCACGGCCAATCGGCTCGGCGTCGTCCCCCGGCCGTGCGAGACAACAACAACAACAGCGGTGGCCAGAGCGAGGCGGCGCGGCTGGCGGACGGCCTCAGAGAGGACTCACCTACGCGATTCCTGGCCGCCGAGGTCAGTCCCCGGGACCCGGGGCCCGGGGCCCAGCCGGGGTCCCTGCTGGTCCCCGCCGCCGGACCGTTGTGCAGAGGCAGCTCCGGGCGGACCGGGCGGGCCCTCCTGCCGGGACGGGACGGCTGCCTTACACCAAGTTGCCAAAGCCAGCACCGAAAAGGCAGCCTCACGCGGAACCGGGCCGGGTCTAGGCGCCCAGCCTAGGCTATGAAGCCCCCCTCCGGGATCCTAGCCTCTCTTCTCCGAGCCGATTGCGCGAGCCCCCCCCCCCCCCCCCCCCGGCCCCCACGTCACGCTCACGCGTCCGCGAGGATACGAACACATCAAAATGACCGCATTTTAGTCCACTTTCTGAGTTTATATCGTATCGATTTACTCTCTGTGAGAATTTACAAAAACCAAGAATGAAGTTGGATTGGCTATTTTGACCAGACGGCCACTTACTCGATGTTTTTTTTTTCAATCTATTAAGGTTTGGTTTAAGGTTGTTGTTTTTGTTTTCTTTCTTTCTGTCGCGGGGCCCGGCGGGGCCGAGCGGCGTGCACGCGCTATGCGCTCACCACCGCTGACCCCGGCTGACCCCGGCTGAACCCTGCGCGCGGGGACAGGCGGCGGGGTGGGCGTCGTGGCCGCGGGGGCAGCGGCAGCGGAGGGCGGCTGCAGGCGTCTGCAGGGCGGGGCGCGCGGCGCAGCGACGCACTCGCATCCGATTCCGAGTGCCATACGGCCCCGCCCCGCGCCGCGCCGCGCCGAGCCGCTCACACAGCTATAAACTAGTGCGTAGGCCAGCCCGGCGCAATGCCTGGGCAATGCCTGGCCGCCGCCGCCACCGCCGCCGCACTTCGCACGCGGGTGACAACTGCTCACTCTCGAGAGGAGCAGCACGGCGGCGGCGACCGGCGGGGAGGACGGCGTCCGCGGCGAGGACCCCCGAAACGAAGCGTCCCGCCGAGACAAATCGAAGCCTCCCCCACCCGGAGCCGGGCGTGAGCTCCGAGAGCGAGTATGGAGGCTTTACAGCGGGGAGAGGATAGGTTTACAGTCGGTTAGGTATGGAGACGGCGGCGGCGCTTCGGTTTTGCATGGATACGGGATTCGCTTCGCTGGGCGCGCGGGACATGTGTGTCTCTGTCGCACTCGTCGAGGAGCCCCCCGCCCCTGCCGCGTGGGAGTGGGAGTGAGATAGACAGGCCGTGTCGTCCGCTCCGCTCGCCGTCTGCCCCGTGCGGAGGCGGCGGCGGCGGCGGCGGCGGCGGCCGGGAGTGCCGGGAGGCGCAACAGTCCTGCGAAGTCCTGCACGGCCGACTCCAAACTGAACTCGTATACGCGTTTCTCACCGCGGGCAGGCTTCGAGGGGTCGTTCGTTTCTGTCTCTCTCTTTCTCTCTGCCTATCTCTGTCTCTCTCTCCGTGTCCCTCTCTCGCACACTCTCGCAGAGCTTATAGGCTATGTCGCAAGGGTGTGCCGGCGTCCGGCCTTCGCTTCCAATACGCACAAATAATGATTTGCCAACGGTAGAGGATAGATGACCCGGGCCGCAGCGTCGTGACCTGACCCGTGTGGTGTGGAGGACCCCCCGCAGGGTGGCCGGCAGTGCGCGGCGCTGAACCGCAGATATTGACTTTCATGTGTTTCACGGGGTTCTCGCAGAGGTTCCCATCGGGCGGCCGCATCTCTGGTCCGAGCTCCGCTTTCCGCATTCGCTCCCGGAGTCGCGGCGGGCTGCTGTAGGCCCTGTGGGTGTGGGGGCCCGGAGGCCCGGCGCCCGGAGCCGCCGCCGCCGCTGCCGCCGCCGCCACGCCCCACCTTGGCCTTGCCGCCGCCTCCCCTGCCCACGCCTCGCCGGCCGCGGACCTCCGGGCGGCTTCTCGCCAATTTCGGGGGTTAGTTGGTGCGGGCCGGGCCGGGTGTGTCCTGCCCGCGCACCGCGCACACATGCCGGCTGGTTTCCGCCTCCATACTCCGTGCGCCGCGTGCCCCCCCCCCCCCCCCCCCGGCTGAGCCACCGATGCACTCGCCAAACTCGCCACTCGCCCCGCCTCCGTCGTGACACATGAGCCGCGGCGAGAGATTAAATTCGGACCAAATAAATTCGTTTTTCTTTTGTGCGACGTTTGTTTTTAAATGATTTACTTGTTTATCGGAGCACGCCGCGCCGCCGCCCCGCACACACATTTCTCATCCCACCTCGGCATCGCCACGGTCGGCCGCAGTGCCCGCAGAGGTCACCTCCCAGCCTACCACTACAGTTCGGTTCGTTACCCCGCCAACTGTATCCCCACTAGATCGCAGCACCCACGTGAAATGTGTCAGAGCACCGCACATTCTAATCCGGGGCGGCGGCGGCGGTGAAGAGTAATAATTTTCGTTCGCTACTCTTGATTTTTGCGAACGAGTCGCGTTTTTGGAAGGAGGAGGAGGAGGAGGAGGAGGAGGAGGAGGAGGAGGAGGAGGAGGAGGAGGAGGAGGAGGAGGAGGAGGAGGAGGAGGAGGAGGAGGAGGAGGAGGAGGAGGAGGAGGAGGAGGAGGAGGAGGAGGAGGAGGAGGAGGGGGAGGAGGAGGGCGTGTACGGCGGGGTGCTGCGCGTTGCACGTGTGCTGTCACTACGGCAGGGAGCGGCCGTGAGGGCGCCTGCGAGGCGGGCAGGGCCGCCGCGCGCCGCCGCCCGCCGGGCCTGCCTACCCCGCACGGGGCTCCACCCCGCGCTGCGCCGCCTCGGGCTCCGCGCCGCTCGCCGCTCGCCGCTCGCTCACGCCACCGCGGAGCCACTCTCAAGTTCAGCGAGTAGTTTCCCTCCGTCTCACGGCGAGGGTCCGCATCGCACTACGAGTTGTGTCTCTTGCCGGTGTTTTCGCGAGTAGGCGAACAAGACTTGGCAACGGCTGCACGCGAGGAGGCGGGAGCGGCGGCGGCGGCGGCGCGGGGTGAGGGAGGCCGTTCTGCCCCGCTTTGCACGGGGATACCGCTCGCGAGGGGGCGTCCGTAAACGCGTCGAGGCGGGGCGTTTGTGGACGCACATCGTCAGCGTCGATGGCGCGGGCGGCTCGCGGGGCTCTGCTCGCGTCGTCTCAACCGGGGCGGCGGCGGCTCGACTCCCACAGGCGCGCGGCGTTGGACTCCCCTTTTCGAATCGTAATAAAACTGAAACGACGCCGTGGTTTTGTGGTGGCCCCCCGCGGGTCCCCGCGGGCCCCGCCCTCCGCCTGCCACGCCCCCGTCGCCGCGCGGTCATTGCCGCGTGGCTGTCGGCGGCGGCAGGGTCAGCCTTTATTGCCGGCTGACCCACAGATGTCACCAGAAAAGCTATGTGCAGTTGGCGTGAGCGTGTGCGTGTGTGCGTGTGTGCGTGTGTGCGTGTGTGCGTGTGCTTCATGCCGGGGCGAGCGGTACGGATGGGCAGGCAAGACGCCGCAAACCCGAGCCAGCCCACGCCCTTCCGAACGAGAGACCGCAAGGTGAGAGAAACACAAACGACGACATGGAATTGCGTCACACCGCGGCCAATATTCCATTCACCGCAGCGGTTGTATGCATTTGGTCATGAGGGGCCAGGTGACGGCGGCGAAACGAAATCTCGATTTTCAATTTGCGGGCAGGACAGCACATCGGTAGATATGGCATAGGTGAAGACGGGAGCTGGAACTCCGCCGGGTACTGTACGTCTGGCCGAGCCCAGTCTCCCGAGTTTTGGGAGTTGCAGACGCTCTGGACCTCCGGTATACCACAACGCTCAGTAAAATATATTTTCCTCCCCTTTGGTCCAAGAAATCGATGACAATGACTCAGTAGTGACCACGCGGGGTCATCATGCGCCGCCGAAGCAGGCAGCCGTGCCCCCCCCCCCCCCCCCTACCCGCCGCCCCGCCCCCTTCCACCCCCTGTGCGCCGCGTGCCGCGTGCCCCCTCCAGCCGCCGCGGCGCCGGCCGACTCGGCGCGGCGCGGCGCCGCCGCAGCCTCCCGTCCCGTCCCGGGCCGCATTTCCGAACTGGCCGCTGCGCTGTGCTGAGTGCCGCGCTCCGCGCTCCCCCTCGCCGTCCCGAACAACGCGCCCCCCGAACACGCGCCCCCCGAACACGCGCCGCCGACAGGTCCGTGACGTGTGTGAGAGTGACGAGTGAGTGGTGACGCACCCGCACAGGACCTCCCCCCGGCCACCATGCTGCCGTCGCTAGCCATCGTACTGGTGAGTTTGCAGGGCGCCGCTTAACTAGAAAATTGATGAAAGAAATTGGGGGTGGGGGCATTAAAAATTAATGCAAAAAAATACATTTTTTCACTTTTTGTTTGACATTTTTCATTTTTTGACAAATATGTGTATTTAAAAAAAATTGGTCTTTAAGTACATGACGCGAGGTGTTGTATCTTGTCTTTCGATTCCCAAAAAAAAAATTGGGTAGTTTTTGGAGAATTTGTAAATCTGAGTGTGCCATCGATTAGTATAACATTGAGTGGGAGGAGGAGACCTGCACGCTGGGCGGCGGGCCACCCGCGGCTGGCGGCCGGCCACGAGTCTCCCCGCATGAGTCGGGATTCGCGGGTTCATCCTCCCCCTAACGCGCACAGCGGCTTCCTGCCGAGATAGGCTGAGAACCGACCCACAATGCAATGCGAGGGGGGTACGGTGTGCCCCCCCTCCCCTCCTCGAGGCGCCACGCCGGCTGCCGCGTTGTGTTTGTGTATGAAGTTCCGCGTAACCGTATCAAAAGCGGTGCCGAATGGGGCGTGGCAGGCGCGCGGCCCGCGGCCGCCACCTGGGAGACGGGGGGGAGTGAGGAGGGGGCGCACATTGGCTCGCTGCGGCTGCCACCGGCTGCCACCAGCTGCCTCCGCGCTCCCACGGACCACACAATCGCACACTCAACTCCAAACCTCCTCGCGGTGCCTATTGATGCTGCCATCCGCCGCCGCCCCTCCTCCCTCCGGTGCCGTGTGTTATGACACCGACACGGCGGCGCTGCGGCGCTCTGCCCGGCCGGCAGGAGCTTAAAAGGAAGAGTCGCGGACGGCGGCGGGGCTTGGAGCCTCCGGAACTGCTCCGGACCTCCAGGACGCCGGGCCCCCGGGCCTCCAGGACACCGGAGATCGGACGTTGGCGCGCGGATGCAGCCTGCAGCCCGCTCCGCGATGCGCCGCCGCCCTGGGGCCCGGAGCCCGGAGTCCGGGGCCCGGAGCCGCGCCGGCTGTGTGTTTTGATACGCCACCGCGCGATTAGGGTCCTAATTAGCCCGTGTAGGTTGGCGCGGCGCCCCGGGGATCATGTCATTACCAATTAGGGCCGCCCCTCCCTTCCCCTCCCCGCGGCGCCTGCTGGCCCGCGGGCGGCAAGGTCGAAGAAAGGCCCCGGCGCCCGACGCCTGACGCCCGACGCCCGGCGCCCGACGCCACGCCGGACTGGAGTTGCCGGACCTCGACGAACGCCCGCCCCGGACGGCGACAGGGAGCGCATGGGGTGGGTGCTTGCCACACGAGGAAGCGCCAACCATGCCGGAACGCGGTCGTGTTTTCAGAAACAAAATAAAATGGAAAATAATCAACTGTACTTTGCGCGTGCTGAAATTTTTGTGAGGACGATTTGACGACGTCGCGTCACGTCCCCGCGCCGAGGCGCACGTCAGCGCCGCGAGGCCTGCCCAGGGTCCCCGCGGCCCGCGGCCCCGCCCTGCGCGGCTCTTCTAGGGGGGTAATGGGTGGTCATCGGCAGCCACGGGCCGGCAATTACAGAGCCTGATTCGGCTGCCGGCCGACTCCGAACACCGCTGGCGCTGTCTCTGTCGCACGCGTGGGGGCTTCATAAGAGAGCGAGAGAGAGGGAGGGAGGTCCGAGAGTACGGTGTTCGGGCTGCACGGGCCGCCGGCGGCCGGCTGGCCGGATGGACATGATGTGTCGGCGTGTTGATCGGGTCCGGACCCGACGACCGTCGCTCGCGAGAGGGGTCCATGAAAAAAAAAAAAATAAAATGAGTGGACGTGAGCGGGCGAGGATGGCAGCAGTGATCAGGTCCCCTAGGCCGCGATGTTCGTGGGAACCGAGTGACTCCGGCCTCCGCGGGGCGGTGGCCACCCTACACCATACGCGACACAATGATTACGCTGCCAAAAAGAATAATTTTCTCAATTTTTTAAAATCTGGATGTCATGGAAATTGAAAACAAAATTTTTCGAAAAACTAAAACCGCAATAAACCCGCAAACTCGTGAAATTTTTTTTTCAAAGTCATAGATTTTGTTCGCGTGCAGTATGATGATTATTATGGCTTTTGCCGGCGAGGATGTGACAAAATGCGTGTGTATTGCAAAGCAGACACCAAGTCATGTGTGTGTGTGTGTGTGTGTGTGTGTCGGCCCTGTGTCCGGCTGCGCTGCGGCTGGGCGCGTGGGTTCCCCCCGCTGTTGACTCACTGCGCCGTGTGCCGCGTGCCGCTCACACAGCGAGCCGCCTGTCTGTCTGCACTGCACTGCCCCCCTCTGTCTCTGACCACAACCGCATCACCTGGCGAGGCTGGCCCCGGCAGGCCCCGGCCGGCCCTCGCGCTCCGCCCTGCTCTGCTGTCACGCGCGCTAACTCCCGACTTCCGATCCCGGCGGGTGACATAACCTCTCGAAGCGCGGCGGCGTCCCCGCACAGCAGCAGGGCGGGCCGCGCTAATGACGGGGAGGAGGACGAGAAGGGCGACGCCGCCGTCGTCGTCGACCTCGCGGGCCCTGCAGGGCCGTCCCTCCGGCACCCCCAGCAGCGCAACGGTGTCCGCTGTCCGCCCTCTCCTGGCGCGGGGGGGCCACGCGCTTCCATAGGGAGCTCACGCCACACGAAAATTTCACGTGCCGGCATCGGCGGCGGGGCGGCCCCCCCCCCCCCCGGGCGGCGTGCGTGAGGCAATCCTTCGTACCTTTTGCCTTAATGACCCCAGGCGAGCCGATGGAGACCCCGGCGGCGGACCCCGCGGGCGCAGAGAGTAGGGCGCCGCCGTGCCACCGCAAGTCCTTTAACCCGGATAGAGAGAGAGAGAGAGAGAGAGAGAGAGAGAGGGGGGAGGGGGGAGAGAGCAGACAAAAATTACTCCCGCAAGCGATTCGACCGAAACGCACCATGAGTGTACCCACTACTACCTGATGTAATTGAGGGCCCACTACTCCTACTGCTCTGACGACGGGACCTCCCCCCCCCCCCCCCCCGGCCGCCGCCGGCCGCCGCCGCCGCCGGCCGCCGCCGCCGCCGCACCCGGCCGTCCCGCGTGCACCAATTCCAGAGCTGCCCCAAATATAATGGCCAGCAGCAATGCGTCAGATCTATTAGAGGCCGGACCGGACACCCCCGTGATGACGTGTGAAGTGAAGCGTTGTGCATGACGCGTGGCGTGTCGCGTGGCGTGTCGCGTGCCGCCGCCGCGTCCCCGTCTTACGTGGCTAAAGTAATACATAGTCGCGGCGCTCCCCTCCGCACGCTCCTCTCGCTTCTCACGCTCGGACGGGACGGGACGGGACGATGCACGCCACGACGCACGCGCGGGGGGACGACACGGCAGCGGCGGCGGCAGGCAGCTCCGCGAGCTAAGCGGTCATGCGGGGGCTTTATGATCCTCACATGTACCTTGCAGAAGCGAACCCTATCCGCGGTCTTTATCATCAAATGCAAACACGCAAAAAAAAAAAATATTGTTGATGGTATTATAAAATATTTTTTTTTGTGTGTTTCTCAATAATCTTTATTGGAAGAATGCTTTCGCTGATGTGGGAGTAGTGGTCCGTTCGCGATAGAGCGCGATAGATGCTGCCGAAATACACACTGCGGCCGGGGCGGGCCTCGCGGGGGGTCCGGCGGGCGGGCGGGCGGGGGGGGCCTTACACAACGGAAACGCACGGATGATGTTACGTTCGGGGCGGGGGCCGGGCCGGCGGGCGGGCGGCCGGCAGCGCGGCCACGCCCCGCCACGCCCCGCGCCTCCTCCGAGTATCCACGCGGACGCTTGCCTCTTGATGAATGAGCCCGAGCTGTCGCCGTATAAACGCTTCATAAAGGACCAGGTAATAGGATCGTCGGAGCGGCTATAGACAGCGGCACGCACACACACACACACACACACACACACACACACACACGTTCACACGGCCCACTTTTGGGACAGTCGCATAGCTATGCTACCGCTGTATATTGCATTTCGTAACCATTTTTTTCACGTCACAATAAATATGTGCCATACCGTTCGGTGGCACAAATAAATAAAAAACACTATTACACTAAAGGTATTAAAACGAGCAGGTCCTGTGTTATAATTTTTATGAGGCTAAGAAAACGAGACCATCAAAACGGTAACCTACTGACTGCTGCTGTTCCTTCGGCGCCCACTGTCTGGTGCACCCGCGTGCTGCGTGCTGCTGTGAGGCCTTCACGGCCGCCCCTCACTTCCTTTTCCGTCTCGTTGACATTCGCTGTGCCGCAGGGGCGGACCGGAGGGGGGGGGGGGCTCCGTTTGCGGCTCCGTGCTCACGTACGGCGCGCGGCGGGTGGGGCGTTATTGATTAGTCATTCATTTCACTTTCGCTGGCGGCGGCGGCGGCGGCGGCGGCGCCCCGCTCGCTGACCCGGGTCGGCGTCGGTCCGTACCCCGTTGTAGTCAAGCCCTCACGGGGCGCAGTGTGGAGGGAGTTCCGCGTCTCCCGTTTCCACAAGCACCACTCCATGTGTACCCTTCGTCACCTCCGTAACCTTCTTCGGAGCCTTCTCCTAGCCAGCAAACTACAAACTTCTTCATGGTCTCTCTCTCCCTCTCTCTCTCTCTCTCTCTCTCTCTCTCTCTCTCTCTCTCTCTCTCTCTCTCTCTCTCTCTCGCTCTCTCTCTCTATTCGCACGCCTCGCCCCCGCGCGGCCCGGGGCGCGCGTGCAAATTGCTGCTAATTGTGAAAGGCCCTACTATGGGGCCTCATTCATGCCGACATTAACGGCCAAATTTGGTGTTCGAAGAAGAGAGAGAGAGAGAGGGGGGGGGGGGGCAGGGGGCAGGGTCAATGGCTGCACGCGGTGGGGCGTCGTGGCGGTGTGGCGTTCGAACTCCCACCACCACCGGAGGTCGGGGCAGCGGCAGCGCGGATTTGGACGGAGCAGGCCTTATATATATAGAAAGGTTGCCCTGGTCCCATTCTGCTTCCCGAATCCGGAGTGTATTCAAACGAGGGTCTGCGTAGCCCGCGGGTTTCAACCCTCGATGCAACGACACCGTTTCGATAGAGACAACGTCTCCCACTCCCTTAAGGTCCACGACGTGGTGACAACGATCTCTGTGCTCGGGAGCGCGGCGCAGAGACTCCGTGCTGCTGACCGCGTCGTGTCGCAGTGCTGACGGCGGCGGCGTAAGGGCCGCGGGGGGCCGCGGGGGCCGTGTCAATACTAATTATCGCTGATGGCGCCCCGACCGCACGCGGGCCGGCCGGCCCCCAGGCCTGGCTGATTAGCGTGCGCCCCTGAGGAGTCCTGCTTAGGGCTCCGTGCCGCTCTGCCCGCGGCACTCTGCCCCCCTCGCGCCTTTGTAAGCAAACCGCGGCCTGGCGTGCCCCGCCGCCGCCGCGCTGTCTCGGCGCTGTTGGCCTCTGGCGTGCGCCGTGCCGCGGGCTGTTGGGGGGGCTCTCGCGACCCCCGCTGCGGCTCTCGCGGCGGACCCCGCGGCAGAGAGGGCTCTCCAAGGGTCGCGGGTCGCCCTCGACACCGACAACAACAACAACAACAACAACAACATTGCAGCCTCCTCACAGCCGTGCGCTGCACGGTCCGCGACGAGCAAGCGCGTTTATGCGGGCTGATTCCGCGAAGAGCCGTTTCGTCGCCCTGCCTCTGTCGCACTCGCGGGGCGTCCTGTAGGGGTGCGAGAGAGACAGAGCGACGCATCTGGTCCTTTCGGAACCAGCCCGCGATGCTGCCGCGCGGGGTCGCCGCGGTTGCTCAGCGGGAATAAAAGCAGCAAAGTCAAGCGGTCGCCGCCGGGCATCGGCAGCGAGGCGCCACCCACCCGCGCCGAAGTTTAAGTCAAGGTGAACAGTTTCTGGTGCCGCGAGCGTTGGGGAAAGGGTCCGAACAATGATCGGTGCCGGTCGGTCAGGGCTGAACGACTCCGCGGGCCACGCCGAAGCCTCTCCTTCCGTGGCCGACGCCGCGCGGCTCATCCGGCCTCATCCTCGTCCCTCGCCTCTATAGCAGCCTCGGCGTTCTGCGACGCCCGCCGCGGCTGGAAGGGCGCCTGGGACCTCCTTGACGTCGCCCTTGGATTAGCACGGGGGTCCGCGCCGCCGCTCCACTCGGCCGCTGCCGCTGCTGGCCTGCCGTGTCAAGGGTCCGCCCGCATGGCCGGCGTGGCCAGTGGCGTGCGTGCGTGCGTGCGCCGCGAGGTCGCGGGGCGAGTAGTTTTGTCGCGAGCCGTTCAAAGACTGCACACTTGACGTTTGCGGCCCGCTATGAAGTGCACACACGCACGCACACACACACACACACACACACACGGTCCGTGCCGCAATGCTCGCGGCGGCGCCGTGAGCCAGCTCCACTTTTCCTTTCCCGAGCCGTGCGCGCGCCCCGCTGCCGCATGTGCTGCCGCCGCCGCCGCCGCCGCTGTCACGCCGGGTGGGTATCGGCCGGTGAAGTGTCCCCCGCAGCGGCACGGCCGTGTGGAGCGCTACTGGAGCAGCGGTGCGGGCCGCCGCCGCCGGGGGGCGGCCGGGTCCGCGCTCCACGTCGCCGTCGTCGAAACCCACCCCATTCACTCAGGGTGACCCGCAATGACGGCTGGAACAGGCGCTGTTCCAACCGCTTTACGTGCCGCCGGACGCAAAGCAGCAGTGGCCGGTGGCGGTGGCGACCGCTGCTGCCTCCGCAGACGCCCCCCCCCCCCCCTCCTCCTCCTCCTCATCCTCCTCCCCTGGCTCGTTAGGATGAATGAGGTCTGCGAATTGGTCGACGCGACGGCGAGAGCATTGACGTGACGTCACCGCAGGGCGGCAGCAGCGGCGGGGTGACGGGGTGGTGACTAGGGCCGGTGTGCGCAGCGGTGCGCGCGGGCAGCTCGGGGGGGGGGGGGGGGCACGTTTATTCCATCGCATTGCGCGACTTACACCGCAAGTAGTGGAAACTGGATCTGCTCGCGGGCAGGGGCGGCACCAGCAGGGGGGGGGGGGGGGGGGGGCACCGCCGCCGGTCACCCGGTGGTGCAGCGGCGGCAGCGGTGCCGTATTTTCCGATCCCTCCACTACAGCTGTATTTCTCATCCCGGAGCCGCGGGGGGCGGAGGGTCTGGAGGATACGCGCGCGCTGCCACCCCGGCAGCACAGGAGCACAGGTGTTTGTAATCCTGGCACGGCAATAGCAGAACCTCACGTACCGAAAGCGCGCCCCGGCCGATATTGATGTGTAATGAGTGGGTGGGAGAGTGCGGGTGGGTGGGCGTGCGGCGCTGGCTCGGTGTTTACTCCCGGGAGCGGGGGACCCGTGGCGGCCCCGGCGGCCCGCCGCACTGCCCGCGGCACTTGGCCCACTACTACTGAAGCGTCGCGAAGTCTTCGGCCGGCGGCGCTCGGACCGGACCCGGTCTTCATTGCGGCGGCGGTGATGGCGAAAGGACTCGTTACGTACGGAGAGGAGGGGACGACTATACCTAGCGGTGGAAGAAAGACAACAAGAGGCGCACGCGGAGAGTGAGTGAGGGAGCGAGTGAGACGGGGCGAGAGAAGGTGGATTTAGAAAAAATCGAGTTCCTCGAGGGGCACACTAGGAAGTTGTTAAGCAGCCGCTCGCATGGAAAGCCTTTCTCTCTTCATCGCCACGTCCGCGGTGGGGAAAAAAGGGACAAAAAGCGCGGCCTTTAAGCAGAACTAGGCGGCGGTGCCGCAGCGTCGTGTGACGAAGGGGAGCAATCAAACGGGCATCGGCGGGCGCGGGTCTTTGGGCCTCCCCTGCCGGGCTGCCGGGCTGCCGGTGCCGAATGGGACCACCTCGCGCCCGGGGCCCGCGGAGCTTCCTGGACCGGACCGGCCGACGCTGCCGGCGGCCTCCGGGCCTCCGGTGAAGGTTAAGCAACGGCGAAATGCAAATCGGGCGGCAGCAGACTCCGCCTGAGCGGGTGCGTTGGGGCGCCGCGCCGGGCCCGGGGGATGGCCACCGGAACACGGATAGAGGCGCCGGCCGGATAGAGGCGCCCCGGCTGCCCCGGCTGCCCCGGCCCGGAGGCGCCGCCAGCGCAATACGCTGACCTTTCCCCTCGTACTGCTACTCATTAAGCCCTCTTCCTCCCCAAAATGGAATTTCACACACACAAAAAAAAACAATGATTAAAAAGAGGTAATTTTTAAAAAAACGGAAAATTTATACGCCAGCAGGCAGTTTGTGACCGTAAAAAAATATTTTTAAGGCGATTTAGGTGTGACTGAAGTGGGCGTCCTGCGTCGGAGGGCCCGCCCCGGCCGCGGGGCCCGGACGCTACAACTCCTGCTCGGACGCGCGGCAGATGCAGTGGCAGCAGGGCTCAAGGTTACGTAAGGTTGACCCAGGTTAGGCTGCCGGGCCCGGCCAGCCGGTTAGATCGGGTGAGGCCTCTTCATGCACAGACAGACGGACGGACGAACGGGTCCGGTCCGGCCGTGTGAACTGGAGGGCGCCTCGGGGGGCGTGGCGCGGAGCGGCGGAGCGGCGCGCTGTTGGCGCACCGAAGGGACCGGCGGCAACAGAACAGGCGAGCGACTTGCACGGCCGGCCCCGGCCACAGCCCGGCTCGTGAATCAGCCGTGTGTGTGAAGAAGTTGTTATGGGCCGTGGCCACGGGCCAGGCGTGCCTGTGGCAGCGCCGGTGGCAGCCCGGCCCGGCGGGGCCCTTCGCGCTCGATGACGGCGTCGTCTCTGCCTCCGGACTCGCCTTTCGTCCCCCCCCCCCTCTCTCTCTCTCTCTCTCTCTCTCTCTCTCTCTCATTCTCCCCGCACCCGCACTGCAGCCGTCTCAGCCACTTACACACACGTTCCATATGATGTCTCCGCCTGGCAGGAAGCCTTGGGCAAAAAAAAAACCAACGAAAACAAAACAAATCCGCAGAGAAATCGGCCGATAAATGGCGATGGAAGAATAAATAAAATGGCGCATACGAGTTCATAACTCTTGGAACGGATTCAGCAAATGACGCCGCCGCCGCCGCCGCCGCCGCCGCTCCGCACACGCGATCCGCGCGATCTCACACGCGGACACGGCTCTTCTCGCCGCACACTTCAATTACTTTCAATTACCCATCGGCGTGCCTGTCGGCGGCGCTGCTTGAGGGGGGGGGGGGGGGCTGCCGCCGGGGCACTGCCAGAGGCGCCGCCCCGGGGAGGGACTCCCTTTTTTGCGACCCTTATCTTTAAGAGTCCGGCGGCGGCGGCTGTGTCCTGGATGGTTATCGGCGTCCGAGTGGATGACGCCGCCGCCGATACGTGCCCGGTCAGCCTGATCACACCGCCCTGAACGCCGCCGCCCGGCCTCGTAGCTGGCAAAAGTGTGCACATAGTGTGTATGTACGTTTCAATTGTAAAATTTGATGAACTTTTAATTTTTAAAATAGAAAAATGAAGCTTTTTGTTTGTCCATTACATGTTTTTGTGACTACGTCACAGTGAATATTATTACAATTTTCATCGGGCAGTGGTGTTGCTGCAAACACTGCACACCCCGGCTGGCGCCTGCCAGAGTCCGGGTAGGCAGCCCCGACCCCGCCGCACCCGACGGCCCGCCGCGCTGCCTACCTGCCAGGCTGACGAGGCTGGCGCCGGCGGCTTCCGGCCGCTGCTTCAGCGCCACGCATTACGCCACCGCCGCGTCACCCTGGCCGGCGGGTGCCGCGGATCGGTCGGAGCACAGCGGAGCGCTGGCACGGCCCGGGATCGATGCCCGGCGCCGCCAGCCGCCGATCAGCGCAGTTACGCCGCCGGACCGCGGCGTTCCTTTTGCCGCGTGACGGCCCGGCGGCGGCGGCGGCGGCGCGCGAGGCCCGGCCGCCCGGCCCAGCCGCGACAGGAAGGCAATGTAATAAAGATTATGGCGAAACGCCGCTGCCGTGGCTTGTTTAAAAGGCGCCGCCGTTTTAAATCGAACGCGCGCGGCGCTATATCGATCGATTGTTCCCGGGCCGGGAGTGGCGGTCGCCGTGCCGGCCGTGCTGCAGCGCAGAGATCGACTCGGCGGCCGGCGGGACGGACTTGTACGAGAGCGGGCTCTGCCGGGCTCCGCCGGGCTCGGAGTTCTTGCGCCGCTTCCCGCCTCCAGATCGGCGCGGTGGACCGGCGGACAGCCGCCGCCGCGGCGGCCCTCGGCCCAGGCGGCCCGCGGCCTCAGCCCGCCTCTTCTGGTCTATATCTCCATAGCCCCGCGCGCGGGCAGCACAAAGATAGCCGTCTCTTGGGTGTGGCTTTCGATTCCCGTACACCACTCCCCAGACACACGGACACACACACACATAATACACGTGCAGGAAAAAAAATGGTGCTGGAAACCACACATCTGAGGTGGCGCGGCGGATGGTGGCCGCGCTGGTGGCCGCGCATGCGCAGGCTGATGGCCGATGACGGCGACGCCGCGGTTCCGCGTCCGGTCCGGCCCCCGTTGTGGCCGCGGGACGCTGCAGGACGGGCTGAGCTGCCGGGGGGGCTGCAGGACAAGCTGCGGGCCCGCAGCTCTCACTCAGAGCGTGGCAGAATGTCCTGGCCTGTCCTGTCCTGCCGGCCGCGGAGCTGTTGACAGCGCTGCCCCCGCCACGCCCCGCCACGCCCCGCCACGCCACGCCACGCCACGCCACGCCACGCCACGCCACGCCACGCCACGCCCTGGACTGCACGCGCGCGCGCGCACGGCCGTGTGTTTCTTCTCCGACGGCATCCAGCCCGATCGCCACACTTCACTTTACAACTCCGGTCCGCGTCGTAATCATCACATCACCCGTCTGTCCGTCTGTCTGTCGGTGTCCATTCCGCTTGTTCTGTTTTTCCAGCCACTACAGTATCGCGATTTTTTTTTGAAATTCACATTAATGTGGGGGAATGAATGAGATGCTCGTGATGGAATGGGAATCGCAGCAGCAGGGCTTCGCCTCCCCTCCTCCTCTCCTCTCCTCTGCCGGCCGCCGCCCTCGTCCATTGTCCCACCTGCTGGACTCCCCCCTGCTGGAGGCTCTCTGGGACCGCGCTGGAAGCTCTGGAACCTCTGGACACCTCCGGAGGACGCTGCGTTGGATCGCGTCGCATTGTGTTTTGAGCGTTATTTGCATTATTGCACATCGGGGGCAGCCGGGGGCAGCGCCACAATGGCGGGCGCCGGCCACGGGACGGGGTTCACTGCAAATCTCGCACTCTCAGTAGGCGAAGGCCGGCCCGGTGACGCAGGGCGTTGCTGACAAATCATATATCGTGATTTCAAAAAACATTTTTTTCCCGCCTCTGCTTTTTATTGTGAGCAGGGTCCGATATAGAACCACAAATATTTTTTTTGTCTTGCGCTCGGATTGTCAATGTGTGTTTAATCGAGGCTGTGACATGTGTCGGGTGCTCAGCAGCCGCCTGCACGCACGCACGCACACACGCACACGTTGCGTACACGCATACACACGCAGCCTTTGTGAGTGGTTGGTCCAGGAAGAGGCGACGCCCGGGCCCACGCACCGCGTCAGCTCGGCGTCATAGGCGTCGCCCACAAGTCCGCGGCAGTGGTCACGTCACAGACGCGGCCGTCCCGTCCCGTCCCCCGCGGTCCGCACCTGCCGCCCGCCCCGCTGCTGCCGCGCCGGTGTACTCCGCGCAGCTGGCGCAACCCGTGGCGAGGGCCTCCGAAAATAGTGCGGGGCGCAGCTGAGAGGAGCACCCCGATGACGGCCCGACGCAGGCCGACGACGACGCGGGGCTCTCAGTCTCACGAGCACTGCTGTCCATCTCTCTCTCTCTCTCTCTCTCTCTCTCTCTCTCTCTCTCTCTCTCTCTATCTCTCTCTCGCGCCAACGCGGGCGGCGGCGGCGGCCCGTAAGGGTGCGAGTGAGACAGAGCTATACGACAACGGTGCCCGGAATCAGGCGGCGCAAAGGGCCTCGGACCGCCGTCCACAAGACTGCAAGTCCCGCGCGACGGCGCGCGCCCTATTTGGCCCGGCGGATGGTCCGCAGGGTGCGTGGGAGGGCCTCCATCCAGCCTCGGAGGGAGGGAGGGAGGCCCCCGAGGAGGCCCTCACCTCCGCGCCGCCGCCGCCCTTTGCGTCAACGTGCAGCACCGGGAGTGGGCCGCCGCGGCACCGCCGCTGTTTGCCCTGCACTCCCGGCCCGGCACAGCTGCTCCCGGCTGCGCCGCTGCTCGCCCCAAAACAAACACTCCTCGCTCGCCGCCGCCGGATTAAATTCGCCCGGCCATCATTTCTAACAGACAAAAGCCATTGAGCGGCCGATGCCCCTCCCATTAGCGAACCGGCGCGGCGAAACACGCGGCAGCCAGCCGCTTATTATTAAATGCACGGGGGGCGGGCACGCGGCCGGCACGCGAGCGGCACGCGCCGCCAGCAGGCGGCGACACCGCGCCGCATTGTGTTCGGCACGGCGGCCGGAGTCCGGCGGTCAGGGCCAATAATACGCGCCGCGGCGATGGCGGGGGGCGAGTGGGCGGGCCGCGGCATCGCCCCGTCCTTGTCTCCCTGGCCGCCCCGGCCGCAGCGCGCGCGCGCGGGAGTGAGACGGCGCATGTCGGGCGGGAAACAAGCCATTCCGCCGGGACGCCGGACTGGACCGGGTGGCTCCGCGGAGTTGGCCTCACTGCCGCTCTGCGGACTCAACCGACGTCCGCGGCGGGGGGCTGTCGGCCTCATCCCTGATGCTCGGCACACACCGGCACCCGTCCGCGTCCACGGCTATTCTTCCTATTTCTGGGCGACGAGGAAATGTCCCCTTTTGTGTGGGGGGCGTGAGTTGGCAGCTCTGCGCGGCACCGCGCGGCACGCGTCAATGTCGCGTGAGGCGCCGCCGGCACCGGCTGGCGCCCGCCGAAGGCCGGGTAGGCCGGGCCGCCGCGCACGGGTGCCCGCCGGCCCGCCGTGCTGCCTGCCTCCCGGGCTGCCCGCCGCCGCCGCCGCAGCAGCAGCTGCGCGTCACGGACCGCATCTGCCTCCCTATACGTTACGCACTCGCGGTGCGGCCGGACATAAATCGCGATCGGCGGCGCGGTCTGGAAGACGCGCGCAGAGCACAGCATAGCGTCTGCTCCAGATGATTCCGGGGGCAGCGGCGCGGGGCGGCGCGGGGCGCGGGGGCGCGCAGCTGGACGGCCAGCAGGTGCAGCAGGTGCGCGGAGGGGACGGGCGGCGCGACGGGACACGACGGGACGGGACGCGGCATCGCGAATGCCAAAGCAGGCTCCGCGCTCATTGCCAATGTCAGCCGTTGTTTGTTGACTCACGCGGCGGTGGGGGGAGAGGCGGGCGAAGACACCATTCCCTATGCGCGGGCGGCGCGGGCGGCGCGGGCGGCGCGGGAGGGCCCGGGCACGCCTGAGGCAAGCTCACGCGGCCGGAGGGCCAAGGCTGCGGGCGGGCGTGGCGGCGCGGCCCCCCGCGGCGCCGTGCCTGGCCGTGCCTGGCCGTGCCCTCGGCAGCCCTCGGCAGCCCTCGGCCTGATCTAGTTACCGATCGGCCGCTCCGCACTCGCTGCACTACTAGTCCCACACGTACTGACTCGACCGTGGCCTGGCCCGGGTGTGAGAGAGACCCAACGCCCCATTGTGACCTCGGCAGTGCAAGAGAGACGCCCGCCCGCATCCCTCTTGTACTACCGCCGTTCTCTCTCGCACTCGGCCAGACCGCCGCCCTGCCCGCGCGGGGCTCACTGAGCATCTGATATGGAAGGACGGCCGCGGGTCCTCATGGACAGTCCTGGCATGAGGATGAGGTGGCTGTGAGGTGCAGCCGGGCCGTGTCCTGCCGTGCCCCGGCGGCCGGCCGGGCTCCGCTGGCGGGGCGCGTGACATAACGTCATCCCGTCGTCCCGTCCGGCCGGCCGCAGTGGGTGCTGCTGGTGCCGCCGCCGATGCCGCCGCCGCAGCCCTGACGGACGTCCCGCCCAGCCGCGGGCCCAACAGCATCATTTTTGTCACATGACTCCTCCCCGTGACGTAACGGGCCACGCGGCGGACATGCTGGTCGACCCGGGCGCATCTCTGATTTTTTTTCCTCCTTATCGCATTAGTTATGTAATACACTGTCAGATTTTTAAAAAATCAAAAAAATGAGATATTTACGAAAATTTTAATATTTCTGACTCCAAGCTTTGTAAAATAAGTTGGAATGAAATCTATTTGCCTAATTCCTTCTTCCAGTTCCTTCAACATTTCAAGATTTAAAGTATTCGAAAAGCAAGTCTTGTCCAGCCCAAATTTTGAAAAATAAAATAGTCACAGTAGAATGGCCATATTTGAAATTATTTTTTTCCCGCTGCTCCGGAGCCAGATATTTTAGAGCTGTGGCCGCTTTTGCAGAGCAGCAGCGCAGCCCTCCCTTTTCTTTCTCTCGTTTTTGCGTGCGCGGGGTGTGCGGTGCTTGCGGCCCTCGCGGTTCGCGCGGCAGATTGGCCTGGCTGGCGGCGGCGCACGCAGACGCGGGCCGCGGCCGGCCGCCGCTGCCAGCGCCGCGCCGTACCGTGTCGTGCCGGCTGGACGTTGTTTTGCCCTGGGCGCTCCAACACGCCGCCGCCGGCACAGAGCGGTCGCTTATCCACCGCGTAATTCTCACCGCCGCCGCCGCCGCTGCAGCGGTGGCAGCGCTATGCCACCGCCTCCGGCCGCCGCTGCCACCGCCACCACCACCGCAACGCCAACTGCGGCCGTGTGCAACGAGAGTCGAACGAGAGCGACTATTAGCGCTACACGCCGTGTGTCACTGCGCCCCCCCCCCCAACCGCCCCTCCGGCTCCCCGCTCTCATTTGTCCTGCAGGATATGCGTGGCAATCGGCAATTGCAATCGCGGCTATGGGAGGAGCGTGGAGGAGGGGGGGATTAAAAAAAGAGTAAGCAAAGAGCAGCGTCGGAACACGGACAGAAAAGGGAAGAGAGCGAAAGCGAAGACAAAGTGTTCACTTACCGCCCGAGAGGATAACTTCGAGCGCGGCGCGAGTCTATCTCGAAAGTGTATCAAGTGCTTCGCAGAAAGAAACACGAAATAAAATACAGACACGGTCATAAATTTTACACACTCACTTCGGTTAAAGTTTAAGTTCTCGCCCCACGTGGCTGGAGACTTGAACGCCCGAGTGCGGCGCAAGGGAGTGCGACGAAGGGATCCGAAGGACGTGCCGAAGGGACCGGCGCGATTAAATGAGGCAATCGATCCCATTTTTTCTGCCTCGTTTTTCGTGATGTCCACCGCGGACGGACGACGGGCCCGGCCGGCCTTTGTGGCGAGAGGCGCGGGGGCGGAACGGCAGCCTCCGTCAGTGTCCCCGCCCGGCCTCCTCGTGCGTGCCGCGGCGGGGACGGGGCGCGTACGGCGGCCACCCCCGCGGGCTGCGCGACGCAGTAATGGGTCTGCTAATACGGCCCAGAGCCCCCGCGGCGGCAGCCCCGGCCGGGGCCCGGCCCGCCCCGTCCCTCGCAAAGGAAACCTGAGGAGACCTGAAACCGATCTGGGACGGCGATTGTCCCATAAAAGTCGCGAAGCCGACCCCAAAAGCAGAAGCTGCTGCGGCGGCGGGAGCGGTGTGCGGGAGCCCGGCGGCAGCGGAGCAGAGCAGGGCCCGCGGAGCCTTGCAGGGCTGCCGGAGGCTGCCGGCGCGGCGGCGGCGTCCCCGGGCGTCCCCGGACGTCCCCCGCTCCGCCCCGGACGCCCCGAGCGGCTAATGACTCGAGAAAGTCGCATACGTCGCCCGGCTCAAACGGAAGCCTCACTCTTTTCGCGCTCGGCGACGACGACCGTGCTTTACGTAAACACGCGAGTTGGGACTCCGGGAGGGCTCCGGGCTCCGGGCTCCGGGCCCCAGGGCAGCGGCGGCGGCACTCGGCTACCGCTTGAGCGCCGCTTTCTTGCGGCTTCAAATACCTAGGCGAGCTGGAGGCCCCCCCCCCTGCTCGGGTGCGCGGGCCACCCCGAGTACCGGAGACCGGAGCCGTGCCGGGACCTCCCGGAGGCGGCCAGACACTCGGCCGCGCGCATCGCGGTGCTTCGCGGCGCCAAACGGAGCGGATCGCGCGCGCCGCGTCGTTGCCTCCTGCCAGATGAAGCGTGAGCTGCCGCTTCCTCTTTTTTAATTGGAGACCGTCGGGCGTGCGGAGGGCCGCGGGGGCGTCGACGCGGACGTGCCAGACCGAGGGAGACGGCCGCGGCCGTGAGAAGAAGGACCGACCGGGAGCCGCGACCGCCGGCCGCGCCGCACGGCCAGAACGCACCGCGGTGGTCGTCAGGCCGCTAGAGGCCTCGGGTTGGGCCTCCAACACCGCGGGGGCCGAGAGATCCGGGGCCGCGATATGCAAAAGATCGGGCGCTAATGGTGATGGGGGGACGACACCGACGACGGGCCGGTGCCGGTCGGGGGCGTTCGTTCTGAGCTGTGTGGCGGGCTGTGTACTTTCTTCGGCCGGCTGGCCGGCTGCGGCCCCGCGCTGCTTACGGGGCGCGGGGTGACCCCAGGCCGTCCGTACGCCGTCACAGTGCCCGGCCGCGGTGGCCGCGGTGCCTGCGGTCGGGGACCGGACCATCTCTGAACAACACTCCCGCCCCCGCTCACACCCGCGCCGCCACCACCACCACCTGGCCGGAGCCGCGCACCCGACAGCCTGCTGTGATGACCTGACAGGGCCGGGCAGCGAGAGTAAAAAAAAAAAAAACTACACAACGAGTCATATCTTGACTTTATTTTTTTTTCAGTTGGATAAAAAATGGGACAATTTTCTCAATGAATTTTTACAAACTATTTTAAATTGTACTCCGCGAACTAAAAAATTAAGCAATCACATTTCCCCCTAGAAGTTTACAAGAAAATGTGCGCGCAGGTTTGTAGTTGCCACAGAGCACATAACCACTGTCCCAGGAACATAGTAGCAGTGTGGGACTCGATAGCCTGTCGTGGCGACGCCGCCGACGCCCCCGTCATCCTGGCGGGGCACGCCGACCCGCGCTCCGCCTCCCGCTTCCCACCCTGCTCGCACTGTTCGCACTGTTAGTTCGCACTCCGCCGCCGCACCATTACATTTCATTTCTCCTTGTTCCAGGTGAGTTGTCGTGAGGGTCGCCCAGCGGTCGCCGTTCAGAAGGAGGTCCCTTTAAAGATGTTATCAGGCGCGAGCTGAGGTGCCGCCGGGAGTGAGTGAGTCAAGTGCGAGCGTGATAGTCAGAGGTTTCCCACCATCCCCAGCGCCCGGCGTGGCGGCGGCGGCGGTGGCTGTTTCGGAAAAACTGTGGCCCTGCCGCGGTCGGCCGCCGCCTCCCCGGTCCTTGACAGTCCTTGAGTGCTCTTTATCACGGATGCAGTGTGTCCTGCTGGTCCGGCGGCGGCGGCTCTCACAATGCGTGCTCTATGGCGGCGGCGCGGCGGCGGCGGCGGCGGCGGCGGCGGCGGCCTCCCCGATGAGCCTATTGTGGCCAGCGCCGGCGGCGGCGGCGGCGGCGCTGCCATGCTCGCTGCCCTGCCATGGCACCCCGCGACACAATGGCCACAACCAGAGGAGAGCCTTCTTATCTCCCTGTCGAAATTTCCCGCCGTTTTCGCGGCGGCGGCGACGACGACGACGACGTTTAAACGTGAACATTGTTTTTAAAACGCATACTTCTGTGTGTGTGAAAAAAAGATAAAAGTACCGCCGCCACCAACGACAGCAGTCACGACAACACACACACAATTTGTTTTTGCGCGTGATGGATTGACTCTCTCAGATGGCGAAGGCCGCGGTAGCTTGTCAGGGCGTGGCGTTCGCGTGGCGTTCGCGTGGCGGTCGCGTGGCGCGTTTGTCGTCCCCGCGCGCGTGTTTGCCAAGGCGCCGCCCACCTCACCTGCCGGCGCCCGCCCCGCGTTGCCGTTCTCTCGGCGTTCATTCATTCATTACCCCGGCATAAGTGAGCAGGGCACTCGGGTCATTTGCATACTTTGCAGTCTCAAAACGACTCTCCTTCAAAAGTAAAACCGCCGAAAAGGGATAGGCAATGAAAAGAGAGGGAAAGAATGGCGCGGGGCGGTACGGGGCCGGGCGGCCGGCGTCAGGTGCACTATGCAACAACTATAAACACGATACGAGCGGCCGTAGAAAAATGTAACGCTGGGGCCCCGTCTCCTAAAAACAGCAACGCCGACTAAACATAATCCCGCAGGCCGGCGTCACTCACTGTTTTCCAAATAAAAGTTTGCATTTTTATCGTTATTTTGTGGTGCGGATGGGCGGCACTGCGCTCCCGGCGACGCGTCCCCCTGCATACGCCGCCCTGGTTTAGTGCCGGGCGGCGGGGCGGACGCGTCCGCGAGGTCGTTCCCGCCGAGGTGCGCTACGCGGCGCCGCCGCGGGGCCGCTGCGGGGCCCGGCCCGGGGCCCTCCTCCTCCCCGGCTGACGTCGTGGCGGTGCCTTGTCTGCGCCGCCGCTGCCGCCGCCGCCGCCGCTCTGTGTCAGTGTGTCAGGGCCCGCAGCCGCCAGGACGTTGCTGTGCTGCTGGGGCGCCGCGCCGCGCGCGCGGCCGGACTTTGCATCGCATAAAATTTTTCCAATTTGGAAGGCGGAGGCCACTGGGCTCATGACAGGCCGGGCGGCCGGGCCGAAGTAGAGAGACGCAGAGAGACTGTCTGGAGAGGCCGAGTCTCTCTAGGCTGGGCCGGGCGCCGCGGTGACGGGCTCGGGTCGTGCGTTGTCCGTGTCCACGCTGACGACGCCGATGTCGTCCGCGCGGGGACCGGTCCGCGTGCCATCCTCGGAGATCACCGACCGGCCAGTTTGGCTTTTGGCTTATCGGGGCGCCCCATCCCGTGAGTGGGAGTGAGTGGGAGCGGGCGGGACGGGGCCGGGCGGTAGGGGCCCTGTCCTCCCGACTCAATGGGGACCTTGCCGCCTTCTGGTGCGCTCAGGATCAGCAGCGCGGGGCTGCGGGGCTGGGCGGCCGGCCCGGCCGGCCCCCGTCCGAGTCTCTTCCTGTCCTCCTGAGCAGGCCGATAGTCGGGCCCGTCCACAATGGAGCCGTAACGCAACGCTGGCTGGGGAGCGGCAGCTGCGGCAGCCGCGGCAGCTGCAGCAGCAGAAGTACGGCTCAAATTCACTCTCGGTGGCTCGAAGAGTTCACTGGAGCGTTCCGTCCCGGTGGCCCGCGCCTCGCCGCGCCACCGCGCCGCCGCGCCTGGCCTTCCACTTTGTACTGCAGCCAGAGTGCCCTACCTGGCCCTGCCGGGCCCTGCTCTGCCCGGCGGACCACCTCAGCCACCACCACGGCACGGGCCACACGGCACGGCACGGCGCAGCGCCGGGAGGGCAGGCCCTCGTTTGAAAGGCACCGACCTGGTGGTGCCGGGGGGCGGACGGGGGGCGGCCGGGGGGCGGCAGAGGGGCTTGAGCTAGCCTATCATTACGATTTGACCCCCGAGTGAAAGTGTGAGGTAACAATGGGCGCTAAAGCCAGCAGGTAGCCAGGCAGCAGGAGCAAGCCGGCGGTCCGCGGGCCTCCGGGCGAGACGTGCAGGCTGCCCCGTGGTGATCGCGTTACCCACAGCGGCAAAGCAGATCGCTGGGTTCAAAATTCTCTTTAAAAAAATTGATACAAAATATTTTTGAAAAAAAAATGCCGAAAAATGTTTGAGAATTGGAAACTGTACACGAGACCGGGAGTGTGGTGCGAGGGGTGATGCCGCTAGCAGAGCCGGCAGGCGGTGCAGGCGGTGCAGGCGGTGCCCGGCGGCACCTGCCCCGTCCCACCTCGAGCTTCCTTCCTGTCGGTGAGCCCTCCCGGGGTATTAGCTCCGGGCGGCGGCATGTAGCGCCCGGAGCCGCCGCCTGGAGCCGGAGACCCGGAGGCGGCGGGGCGGCCCCCGAGTGTGGCGGATGTGATCTGTGTCGCGGCCCAGCGGGGAAGCAGCGGCGGGCCCGGAGCCGCCCGGAGGGCACGTCAGCGCCGGACCAGCACGTCGTCCGGGTGTTGGTTATGTAGGGTTACGGCCGCCGCCGCCGCCGCCCGCCGCCATTCACAATCAGAGCCGGCCGGTCGGGGCCGCGGCCGTAAAGTCCGCTCCGGAGTCTGTGGAGGCAGTGGTCAAAGTACATCCGAGGCCGGTCAGCGCTGGTTAGATTAGAGCAGGTTATTCTCAATTTTGAGAGATTGTTTTTAAACAAAACGGGAAATGAAATCGTGGTTTTTCTGTGCACCCGCGGTGTAACCGGAGGCCGTCCTGCTGCAGCGCTGCTCGGTCGGTAATCACCGCTGAGTGGCTCGGAGTGGTCATGAGGGAGGCGGGGAGGGGGGCGGCGGCAGGCGGCGGCAGCGGCGCGTGTGTGTCGCGTGTCCGGCCGGAACGCCCGACCGGAGCCCGCCTTCTGGGATGTCCTGCACCGGTCGCCGCTGCTGTTACCGCTGCCGGGTCCGCCCGCAGTCGGGCGCGGTGCCGGACGGGCGCCAATACATGGGACGGGCGGCACCAGCCGGGAGCACTCGATACACACTCCACACTCGCATGACGTGTTCGCTGTTAGCGCTGTTATCACCGCCCCCCGCGGCGCCGCCCCGTTACGCCACTGCCGCTGCTGCTTTCCCCGGTACGGTGTCCTGATACTGATCCCCGCGAGATCATGACCTTTCCCCCCGCCCGCGGAGCAGCAGGGAGGGATGGACGCACGATCGTGTCCCTGCCGCCGCCTATCTGGTCCGCTGCTCTGGTCCTGCAACACGCGAGGAGGCATCGGCGGCGGCGGCGGACCTCTCTTCCGGTCACCCCGCAAATGTCATCTCTGCGCCGCCGCCGCCGCAGCCCGCCCGGGCCCCCGCTCGGATCACATCGCTCGGATCGGCCGCGCGCCGCCCGGCTCTCCGCACGCTGCGCGATGCGGTTTTCGCTGTCAGCGCGGCCGCGGCTTAAAGGCGGCCCAGTTCGGCGGCCCGGTCAGTCCACGCGGCCCCCGATCCACGCAGCTCAGCTCCTCGCCCCCATTTTGGCAGGGCGCCCTTGCACAACCGCCGCTGCCGCCGCCGTGCTACTGAGGTTTCTGCTCGCTGGACATTCCAGTTCGGACGTCTATATATATTACTTTTTAAGGAACCGCAGCACACACACACACACACATACACACACGCGCGGCGCGCTCGCAGGCCAGCGATGACGTGCTGCGTGTCTCGCGTCGCGAGTGCAGCCAAGCGGGGCGCGGGAGTTGTGTGTGTGAGAGAGAGAGAGACAAACAGATAGAGGGAGAGGGAGCGAGAGAGAGAGAGAAATCAAATGCCCCGCGCCGCGCTGAACGCAACGCAAACAGCGCGGCCGAGGGGGAGGAGCGCGGGGCGTCGTCACGAGCTGAATGGAAACCACACGAAATGATTCGGGACGTGTTCGGGTTGCCGCGCCGCGTCGGGCCACGCCGGGCCACGCCCACTCACAGGGGGGTTTCCTCCTTTCGCTCTTGAATAAGCGTGTAGTAGCAATAATAATAACAACAACAGGATCGATACGTTGTACGCAATGCGAAAAAGATTAAAAGGGCGAGTGAATGCGCGGCGCGGCCAGAGGGGGGCGGCGCGTGACTGACTAATGCTGCAGCGGTAGCGGTAGTTGCGGCCCCCGCGCTCGAGTCCTTGGTCCTTTGATCCCCCTCTGCGCGGCTCGCGGACACGATTCGCCGCACGACTCCACCCCCTGACTGCCGGCGCCGCCGCCGTCGCCTCAGGGCCCTGCCGGTCATGTGGCCGGGACGTAGCGAGCGCACGGCCGTTGCGGCCCGGTCATAAATCGTTTAATTAATCTCCCCGACTGGCCGCGATAGAATGTATCGGAAGGGTTTCGTGCTCATGAATAATATAAAGTGCGCGCAGCGGCGGCGGCGGGTCCTCCGCGAGCCGCCCCCCTGCAGCCGGCAGGACGCGTGGTGGTCCGACGGGTCCGCGATGGCCGGGCCGCTCTCATCGCGGGTACATGTTGCTGGTGAGCGCCTGCAGAGGCCGGGGTAGGCCGGCCCGCAGCACACCGCCGCGTGCACGGCCGAGCCTCTGCCTACCCGCCAGGCGCTCCCCGTACCCAGAGCTGGCAGCGCGGAGCAACTATACTTGTGACCAACTCCATAAATAGAAAGACTCTTTTTTTTTTTTTTTGGGGGGGGGGGGGGGTATGTCACGCTTTTTGCCTACATCCAGGCGTTTGTGAAGCGGGTTGCCTAGCCCGGTCTCCGGTGACCGGGGGGGGGGGGGGGGTTAACCCCCCAAAACCCCCTTCCTACGCCACTGGGCTGCCCATGGCACGGCCCACGCCGCACGGCGCCTCTGCCACGGCCGACCCACAAAGGGACATGGAAGGACACGGTGCAGCGCCGCGAGGCGGGTGCGGCGGGCGACCGGCAGGCGCCACGCGACCGAATCCACACACGGCTAGCCGCGGGCCGCTTCCTGCAGAGCGTGTGTGCACAGCTGTCACCCGCTATGGGATAGGACACCGAGGAGGCCGAATGGAGAGCACGTCTTGTAAGCAAAAGGATGTTGAAATAAAAGAAGGACCCTGGAACGGCAGCGAGGAAAAATACAGACATTTTTTTAAAGCGCCTAAATGTCGTGCCGACTCTTTTCCGCTATTGTCTATTTTTTAAAAAAATCTTTTTAACCGTCTGATATTTGCCGAGTTCGGTGATCGCGGTCGCGTAGTTTTAATTGGAGGGAGGTCGTGTGTGTGTGGCGCGGGGCGCGGACCGAGGGGGCGCCGCGGCGGCGACACCGGCCGCCACAAGGCTGGCCACCGCTCGCTGCCAAAAAACGAACAGGTCGCCCACGTGATCCGTTTAATTCAATCGGCTCTGGATTCGTGATGGTTGTTCTGTGCTCGTCGCCGAAGAGGCGACGCGGCCCTCGTGGGACTGTGCCGGGTGTGCGCCGGGGCCGGGCGGGGCGGGGCGGGGCGGGGCGGGGCCGGGCGGGGCCGGGCGGGGCCCCCCACGCGCAGCAGAAGCACGCCGGTCTCATTGACGAACGCCCCGACACAGAGCTCGGAGCGCGTAGCACACGACGACGGCCTATTTACATTTTTCTGCGTGCCGCTTTCGTCCCGGTTCGCGTCACGACTCTGCCAATGTCACGGGCGACACCGGCGGCTCGGCCCGGGCGTTCCGGCCGCCGCCCCGCGCCGAGAAGGCCTCCTCCCTCCTCCTCCTTTTCCTCCGCGACGCCAGGGAGGCGTGCCGCGGCCGCGTGCCGTGCTGCTGCTGTGTGTGTCCTGTGTGTGTGTGTGTGTGTGTGTGTGTGTGTGTGTGTGTGGGACCGGGCGCAGCGCCGCCGGCCCTAACCTGGCGCCTAGCCTGACCAGTATCCGGCCAACATGTCAGTTAATGAACGCAGACCCCACCACATTCTGAACGATTCGCAGTAGTCATACGGAATATTTTTTCCAACAACATTTTTTCTAAAATTATTCTAATTCTTAATTTTCTTCGAGTGTATTTTTAGATACCTTTTTTTGGCACAATAAATTTTTGATAACATCTGGCATTGGTACACACACAAAAAAAATGAAAAGAATAACAGCCTAGATGGAAGCCTTAATGGATATTCGAGAAAATTACTTCACACAGAGCATGCCGGTGAAGTAGTAGTTTTGCACTCGGACGTCCACCTTGTGCAATAAACTCGATCCCAAAACGACCCCCCGGCACAATGGATTCGCTCACAGCGGCGGCGGCCACCCGCTCATGTCGCATTGAGTCGTTCCGACGCCACTCGATAAAGCGTTGTTCCACTCGAACGTCGCCGCTAGCGACAACGACGGCGACGACGCGCTCGGAAATAAAAGCGTTCACCGGCGGCCGGCCGCGGTCTCGTACTCGCGGGGCCGTTTCCGATCGCCGGGCCTCGTGTCGTAAAACACAGCGCGGCGGTGCGTGGGGCGGGGAGCGCCTCCGACAGCTCGGTTCAGCCGCTATAAAGTCAGCCGCGGCCGCGTCGTCGCCTCCTAGCGCTGCTCGCGCCGTGTAAATCTCCCACTTGACTTGTCGTCCTCCGCCGCGGGAGTGCTTTGGCACGTGAAATGGATTGTGGCTCCCCGGAGGCCCGCGCCGCCGCCGCCGCGCCGCCCGGACGTCCCCCGGAGCCCTCGCCGACGTCGTCGTCACGGTCCTCGCTGCTGCCCCCCAGGGTCCCCGCCAGACATCCACACATGCACACACCCGCTGCTGCCGCGCGCGCCGCGCGGTGTGGGGTCAAACCGTGGGAACCGCCGAGGGGGGTCGCGGGGCGGTGGTGCGGGCCGCGGGGGGCACTGACATCAGAGGGCACGTCGCAGTTGTTGTCGTGACCCCCGCCCGCACCGCCCCCGCGACGGGGGGCTGAGCGCAGCCGCGGCACGCGCGCGTTGCGTCAGAGGGGGGGGGGGGAGGGCAGCTGCAGCAGCAGTCGCGGCCGGCCGCTGCATTCCTCCGCACCGCCACTGTCGCGCCGCCGTCATGTAGTGCGTGCCGTGCGTGTTCCTTCCGAGTCGGCGGCGGCCGCGTCGCGCATGTTCACGTCGTCGGCGTCCTGCCGTGTCGTCACCGCGTGCGTCTCCCCCTCCGGCCGCGGGGCCGCGGGGCGCCGGGGCCTCTGTTCCCAGAGTAAATCCTCGTCGCCTGACGTGACGTCCCGGCCCGGGCCTGCCCTGCCCCACTGGCCGCCGCCGACGCCGAGGTCCCCGCCCTCCCGTCCCTCCGGACCCTCCGGCCTCACTCACTCGACTCCTCGGCGCGGCGGCGCTTCCCTTTTAGCGGACGCCTCGTCATCAGTATGCAAATGAGACTGTATATAACAATTACGGTAGCCATGAGATGCGATGCGTTGGTCGCAGCGGTCCACACAAAAGGTCCTCCCTGCGAATAACGAGCCTCGGCGGTGCGTAGGAAGGCCCGCGCGCGCGCACACACACACACACATACACACACACACACACACACACGTCCGCGCTCCGCCAAGCTCAAGGCTTCGCGCTGCTGGAAAGTCTGCTGCTGTTTTGCTTTTGTCTTGAAAACATAATTCGGTGGGAACTTTGGAGCGCCTCGTCGGTGTTGGGAGTTTACGAGGCGCACGGAGCTGCGCGGCGCGGCCCGCGGCCCGAGGCCCCCGGCCGGCGGGGCGGCAGCAGGTTAAACTGAGTTAGTGGCCGCGCGCGTTGCAACGCGGAAGTTCACGTGCGCCGCCCCGGCCGCCGTGTTGTGCACCGGGCCGCTAACCATACCGATAACTAATCGCGCCATAGATGATCAGGCTGTTTTGAGAACTGTACGGAGGACGTGTGTGTGTGTGTGTGTGGATATGTGTTTGAAAGCCCGGAGTGTGTTGTAGAGGTAGGCCCCCCCCGGTGCCCCCCGGCTCTAGCGGCCTGCTGTCGCCCCGCGTTTCATAACTTCTATTGTCGCGAGGAGCCGGGCGGGGCCGGCAGGGCTGCTCGGCAGGCCTGGGCCGTGCCGGTACCGCATGTCCGCGGCGCCCTGTGTCTTGTCGGCCCTGCGGGGGAGCCCGACGCGGCTCTCTGCGGGGGGCGGCGCAGCAGCACAGCGGCACAGCCCGCAGCCTCGCCGCCGGCGGCCACCACCAGCGACGCGGCACGCGGGGGGACCGTCCTTGTACCGCCAGGAGGCCGGGTCAGGCGGCAGGCGGCAGGCCGCGGGGGTCAGAGGAGGGAAAGCATGATGAATAAATCCGGCGCGGCGCGGGCTGATGGATCGTCTCATCGCATTCGTCTCCGTCATTTGCGTCACCCGTGTGTCCACATCCACGTCCCCGGCGCGGCGACGACGACGAGCAGGGCGAGCGGGACGGGGACGTGGGGTCCTCGCTCGCGGCGGCGACGGCGGCGGCGCGCTCGGCCGCGGAGCTTCCGGCCGCCGCCGCTGCCCCTGCCACTCGGCGGCGCCGGCGGAGGCGCGGTGTATGTTTTGCGGTGTGAACGCGATGGTCCATTTCCCAGCGTCAAAGAGGCGTCACGTCTCACGGCTGCGTGCCCCGGGCGGGCCGGCGGCGGCGGCGGCGCCCGCGGCTTTGCGCTGACGAGCCGAGCCGCGCCGAGTCCAGCCGAGCCGCGGTCCGCGAGCCGGGCCGGGCCGGAAGAATGTCATGCGTAACCTTTTCCGCGCACATTCCCATTCCGCGTCCCGCGGCCGCGCCCGTCCTGGCGACATCTGCCCCGGCGGCCGGCCGGCCAGCGGACACGCCCCGACAACGAGCGGCGACACCTTATCGTAAACAGCGACATGCGTGGGCGGGGCGCGCGCGCCGGGACCGCAGTCCCAGTATTGAAGAGAATGTGGCCGCGGGCATTTATGGAAACAGCCGCCTATACCCGTACATGTATTCCGAGCTGCATGCGCTGCGCCCCCTCCTGGTCAGCCCTCTCCTTAAACGACTCCGGCTCTTCAAGCGCCGGTGTTCCAGAACCGCTCGCTGTCGTTCTTACGTGCACATGCCAGTTTCCTCCCTGTGACTGCGTGTGAGGTCACAGTGCCGGCCGGGGGGGCTGCGGGCTGGGCAGCCTAGACCCCCCCCCCCCCCCCCCCTCGCGCCGCCACGGCCCCGCAACAGGCCCTGCGACGTGAACATGTCTGTATTTGTTCTGACAGGTCGTTTTGGTTTCCAAATGGCGGCGGCGGCGGGCTGGGGGATCCTCGCTCGCTGCCCCGCGACGACGCTGGCCGCATTGGAAGTGCGGCAGGCGACTGGCCGGCACGGCTGGCACGCCACGCACGTCTAGACGCCTCACGCCGGAACTCTCAGGACGGTCTCGCGCTCCCCAGAACTAGGCGCAGGACGCAAGGGGGCGGGGCAGAGGGGGGATGAGGGGGTGGGGGGAGGAATCGGCCAGGAACCTCGCCGGGACCGTTTCTGGATGCTGTCCAGTCGCATTGCGTCGTGAAATCCAATCCGGTAAACTCGCTCTCGCCGCCCTCTGCGCGCGGTCACACCGGTGTGCGACAATGTGCTGCAAAGTCGTAACAGAAAAAAAGCAAAATAATTAGATAAATTAGATCATCATCTATTTGTTTTTATTTCGTTATCTGAACTCTTGGACCGCCGCGCTGCTCAATAGGGTATTCCGAAGGGATTTAAAAAAAAAACGGAAGATGGAGGGAGCAGGGCCGCTATCTGGTCTACTTTATGTCGAATACAGCGTCGCGTTTGGACTCTCCGCGCATACGGCCCTGCCCTCCCTGCGCGGCGTTCGGCGGCGTTGCACGGATCGTGTGTCGGTAGAATGCAGCGCGCCCGCCGTATTTGGCGGGCTGCGCCGCGGAGGAGGCCGGCCGCCACGCCGCGCCGCGCCGCGCCACGCCACGCCACGCCCGGGCATGGGTAACAGGGATTTGTCGTGCACATTTGTCTTGCACGCCCCCCCCCCCCCTGTAAGCACTGCTGCTGCCGCTGCCCCACGTTGCTGTTTTGCAATGCCTGCGCCCTCTATGATGACGTCGGCCCAATCATAAAGGGATATATAGGGAAGGTCATAGAGCCCGCGGCCAGCGGCCGCCGAGCAGCCGCCGCCGCCGAACTGAAGCCGCGCGTCCTGTGGCAGCACCCGATTACCCGCCTCGTTAACTACGCCATGAATTCTAAATGAGCACACACGGGTGAAGAGGGAAGGGGAGGGGGAGGGGGGTAATGCAAACACGTTGTGAAATCTGCGAGGGCGAATTTGGAGAGAGAGAGAGAGAGAGAGAGAGAGAGAGAGAGAGAGAGAGAGAGAGACATGATTTAAATTTGATTTATCGCGTCCGGAGAAAAATCATTTGAATAAACACGATCGACGTCCTCGTCCTCGCGGAGATGGGTATGCCAATGCCGTTTTCGCACACAATTTTTCTTTCCAAAGTGTGGGCGTGGGCGGGTAGGCGGGCGGGCGGGCGCGTTTGCCGTGGGCAGGAAGCATGAATCAGGTGCGAAAAGGCCGGCGGTGGCCGGGCGCCAGGCAGTCACAGCTGGCCGCAGCCTGCCGCAGCCCCGGGCGCACGCCCACATGCAGGTGGGCAGGCTGGCGGCCGGGCAGCCCGGGGGCCGGGGGCCCAGGGCCCAGGAGTGCGGGTCGCCGCGAGAGCCGCGAATCGGCGGCGGCGGCGGCGGCGGCTCGGGTTGCGCCCCGTCCTGCCTGATCCTGATCCTGGTCCCGGCCCGGCGGCGGTGGGCAGCGACCGCACGCCACGCCCCGCCCCGCCACGCCGCGCCACGCGGCGGCAGACGGCGCACACCGCTGCCGCCACGGTCAAGGTTGGCGCGCACGTCCCAGAGGCGGGGCCCGGGCCGCGCGGGGCGGCGCCGCGGTCGCGAACTGGAGTGGACTGGAGTGGGCAGGTTGGGGCCACTGATTGGGCGGCTCGCGTCGCCGGCGACGCCTCTCCGGACGACTCAATCATCATCCTTGCTCTTGATGACAGCAGCTCCGCGGGCGCCGCGAGATGGCAGACGTGAGAGGACGTCCGCGGCGGGTCCGCGCCGAACGGCAGAAGAGGATGAGGAGGCGGCGGTGAGGACGGCGTCGGGGAGGGTCTCCCCCCGATAGCGAGCATGGGCCCCGGGCACCGGCGCCGATACTGTAAGCGCGTGGTGGAGAGGCGCCGTCACTTTTCCTGAATGAAGAGGACGAGTCCGCTTGTTATTACAAATCGCGCGCCACGGCGAACGTGAACGTTGTTGCTGATGGCGACAGCGGCGGTTACGGCACGGCACGCGCAGCGGCACGCAGCAGCGGCACGCAGCAGCGCAGCCCGGTGACAGGGAAAGTGCCCCGAGACGTTACACGAGAAGGCTGCTCCTCCCGCGGCGGCGGCCGGGCCGCGGAGTGACCGCAGAGGGGCGCGTGCCGCTGTCAGAGAGGCCGCCTCCGCCCCCGCAGCACACAGGGACAGGGAGCTGGCGGGAGAGCGCCTGCGGGGTAGGCAGCTCACGACGACGCCGAGCACGCGCGTCGTGCGGGCCGGCCTACCCCGCCGTCCGCAGGCGGCCGGGCCTCACGTACTCACGTACTCGGGCCGGGCAGCAGCCCGCGGAGCCCGCGCACCCGCAGTTACAGTATACGCCGCCGAGCGTTTTGCCGTAATTCAAATCGAATAAGTACCTCCTGAGCGCTGGTGCGGCATGCGGGTACGGCCGGCATGTCGCCCCGTGTGCGCGGCGGGCCGGACTCCGAGCACTGCCGTTATGCAAGACGTGGGTGCGCGCGGTGCCCGCGGCGGCCCCGGCACATCGGGGAGGTGCCCGCGCCGTCGTGGGGGCTCGAGCACCACGACGTGGAGATGGTCTGGGAATTGTCCGGCCGGCGGCGAGGCGACACAGAGGCCGCCAAGGCGGGACGGATTTCATGGATTTGCGAGTGGCGCAAGGGAGGCGCGTACGCCGGCGGCGGCCCGAGATCGTGTCGTCACCGCCATCCTCCGGGCCCCCGGAGCCCCCCGGTGCCCCCCCGGTGCGGCCAGGGCGCCGACGGCACCGGGGCCGTGACTCGCCGTCCTGGCCTGCCCGGTCGGTCACGCCGTGCAAATGGCTGTGCGTCGTCGCAGCTCCGGGCCGCAGGCTGCAGACTGCAGGCTCCGGGCCTCAGACTCCGGCCGCCGCCGCCGCCGCCGCTGCAGCAGCAGCAGCACTCCCGCGGCGAGGATAACGCCCATAAATAATGTGTGTCGCACTGGTAGTGTCCGTTCGGCCTGCTCTACTTGGACGCGAATGTGCATACAGGCGGGGGGAGGGCTGCTGCGCCGCCGCGCCGCCGCGCCGAGTCGTGTCGCGATCGCTGACGGCGAGCGCTCGGCCACGCAGCCGCGCAGCGGGGACTCGGCCTTGCTGCCCACCTCACCCACGTCCACCTCGTCCACGCGGCCGTCGCACGCCGAGCCGACGAGCCAAGCCGCACTATCCGCACTCGGGAGGCGAACGTCACCTACCTCCCGGCCGCCGGGGGAGTAGCAGAGCAGTGTGGGAGGCACGCCTACTCTCTCAACCGCCCCGCCCCTCTCCTTGCGCAGGCTTCGCTGTGTGCGGTGGCCCGAGCGCGGTTCGGCGGCGCCCTGGGCGGCTACAACCTGGCCCAGACCTCGCAGTACCACATCCAGACGGACGAGGGCCCGGAGCGCTACTTCCGCTACCAGACGGACAGCGGCCAGTACCGCAAGGAGAAGAGGCTCGAGGTGAGTAACGAGGCGAGTCGCAGAGGTGGGCTGGACTCGCCTTTGGTTTTAAAATTTGGGTTGATAATAGAATTGACTGAAGTTCTTACAGGATTTGAAAATCAAATCCAGCTTTTTGTTTTTTCGGTTTGTCTGATGTCTGGCTCCGGGCGGACAGGCAAAGGCAAGGCGCGCTGCGCCCGGGTGCCCCGCAACCCAACGGGCACACGGCTCGGGCCGGGCGCCGCTGCGCCAGCCGCCGGCAGCCGGGCGTGCACTGCGCCTGCTGCGCCCGACGGCCAGGCAACCCATCGCGCTCACGCGGCTCTTGTGTTGCAGGACGGCACGGTGGTCGGCACGTACGGCTGGGTGGACGCGGCCGGCTACCTCCGCCTGCGCGACTACGTGGCCGACAACCAGGGCTACCGCATCGTGCGTACCAAGAAGCTGTGGGTGGGCGACGAGCCCATCGGCAGGGCCGTGGCCTCCGCCAAGTACACGCCGAGCCAGGGCGGCGTGGGCGTGTCCAACGCCATCATCCCCAACCCGACGCCCAGCCCCTACGACGTCGTCTACCAGCCGTCGCCCGTGCAGGCGGCGCCGGCCGTGGCCGCCGGCCCTGCCGAGGTGTACGTGACGCCGCCCTCGCCGTTCGGGGTTCGCGTCAACTACCTGCCCCCCGTCAGCTCCACCCCGCGACCCTACTACCCGTCCTCCACCCCCTCCGTGGTCAGCACCTCCTACCTGCCCCCCGTCAGCTCCCCCCGCGACCCTACTACCCGTCCTCCACCCCCTCCGTGATCAGCACCTCCTACCTGCCCCCCGTCAGCTCCACCCCGCGACCCTACTACCCGTCCTCCACCCCCGCCGTGGTCAGCTCCTCCTACCTGCCCCCCGTCAGCTCCACCCCCCGGCCCTACTACCCGTCCTCCACCCCCGCCGTGGTGAGCTCCACGCCACGCCCTTACTACCCCGTATCGTCCACGACCGCCAAGCCCTTCGTCGTGGTGTCGTCCACGCCGTCCCCGAGCTACGCCTCGTCGTCCTCGCCGGCCTTGCCGGACGCCACGCCGTCGCCCATCCGCGGCAACGAAGCCACCGGCTACTCGGCGCCGTCCTCGCCCCTGCGGCCCTACAGCAGCGGCGGCAGCAGCAGCAGCGCCAGGCCCCACCCCTTCCACCGCGGCTACAGCAGCAACCTCTACGACCACGCCGTGCCCCCGCGGCGCGGCTACATCAGCGAGCTGCCCGGCTCGTACGACGCGTCCTCCAACTCGGTCATCCCCGAGTACGATGGCATCGCGGTCACGCACAACGGCTTCCGCTACTACCTGCCGCGCCAGTACCATGAGGAGGAGAACCTCCCCGGCGACGGCAAGGCGGGCAGCTTCGGCTACGTCGACCCGTTCGGCATCAGGAGGGTCGTCTACTACAACGCGTCGCCCGGCTCCGGCTTCCAGGTCCGCAAGAACAACCGCTACGTCGGCTTCAACTCGACGCCGTACGACCCTCGATTCTGAAGGAAGCCCGGACGGTCGCCGCGAGTGGAGGTCGCCGACGCACAAACCCTCGACCTGGAGTCTTCATCCGCGACCTCGCCCGGATGTACACCGGGCGAGAAGAATCCATACGGCCAGGAACCGCCGCTTGCGCTCTGCCGAGATTTCATGGAGTCCACGAATTTATAGCGAGTGTTTGACGTAAAGACACTGGTTGAAATTCACCGAATGGATCCCAAGCGACGCAAGCGATGTATTACCTTGAACGGCCGCGGTAGTTCTAAATGTAGTTCTGAGGGTTATTTTTCGCCAGTTTCCCAGTCTGTGCCTTCGGAGAGGAACTTGCCAGAAAATAACACTTCGAACGCTCTGTTACAGGAATGTAATGATATATTTTTCGGGGAGCTGTTAAGGGCTCCCAAACTCATTAACTTGAACAGAACTGTTTACCGAACGATTCGAAATAATGATTTTCAAAAATCACCGCCTATGGTCTATTGCATTCGAATTTGAATGACACGTGCCATTCTACAAAAGAGAAAAAAATTAGAACTTCCAATTAATGTGCCAAGTGTGACTGTGAGAGCTCAACATCACTTGTAATTTGACCAGTACGAAACCAGTAGGCTCAGATGAAAGCCCAATTCAAGTATAGTATAAATGCATTTGCCATTGTAATAATAATGAAAAATCATGTGGAAATTTGACAAGGATGCTTAATGAGCAGTTTCCAAGTTTGTTATTTCCACTTGGGTTTTCGCGAGCGTGAGTGATCTGTGAGTGACTGTGTGTATGTGTAAATAGCAGTATTTTTAAGTGTGTTTTTTTTTGTTAACGAACAATGAGCGGAATACTGAACAAATGTTATTGCTCTCCCATGTTTAGTTAGTAGGAGCTCGACAGTAATCTTTCTGTGATATGGAAAAGAACAACGCGATCCCACTCAGAGTGAGTTGGTGCTAATGCCTTCGGCTCATCAACTTCTCTGAACCGACGCAGGGAACGCAAGCAACAATTAATTATTTATTTCTAAGTTACTCCAAACCACCACTTAGAATCAAAAGAACAGCGCATTCAAAAAACCGTACAAACTAATTTTTAAAGTGCACGCTACAGCTAAAACATAAATTTGGGTAAGAGACACAGAGGGAGGTGGAGATGGACAGAGAGAAAGAGAGACAGACAGGTGAACAGTGGGTTACCTAATGAAATATGACAATATCAGTCAAAATTTCCCGAACTCATTGTGGTTGCCCTCTAGTCAGAGTATATTATAAATGTTTATAAATTCTTCCATGTCTCTTTTCGACCTGTTTCAATTTTTTGCCATTGTTTATTTTTTCCTTATTGACAATAATGTTCAAATCGCGCGCCCTGCTCATTGGTGCCTTTAGATGCTCCCTTTTGAACCACATACAAAAGTACTCTGTATAGTAATGCCTTCTAGCTGAGTGAAATTTGGCCATATTATTGATGTCATTAACAAGCTGCGTAGCAAGCAAATAATAACTTTCTAACTTCTAAACAGTAAAGTCGATCAAGTTTTACTTTCGAAATATATGTTAAAAAGAAACGGACCGCATGCATTTTTCCCTCCTCAAACGCAAACCGTTCACCTTAAGACAAAAGCACAGCCACAGTACAATTTTGACCACACGCGTGCTAGACCCTCATGCGAGACAAAGGTCAACCTCTCCGTTTTGAGTGTGACGACGCCTGACGTGTCCGCCGGGCGGACGGCGTCGGGCCGTCCGCACCGGAATACGGAATGAGGTGTGCAAATTTATTGGATGTTGACGTCCCTCTCATCATACGTCTGATTCATGCGGCTCATCCCGCTCGTAATGAGCGTATGCAACCGGTGTTATAACCGTTGATCCGCCGGCCCGCTGCCGCTGAGAGGCAGCCTGGCATATGTGGTGACATCCGGTCGGGGCCGAACATCTTTCCGTACTGTACGGCATGGAGACACGACCGGATATCGGGCAGAATTCATGCCTGGTGCCGCAGTTACGTACTTCTTTTTTTTTCCTCCCCAAATCCTTGATGGCTTTAATGGTGGCTGCAGATCATACTTTTATCCGCAGCACGGCGCAGGTGACGAGGGACAGAGAGAGAGAATACAGCAAGCTGGGGACACAGAAAACAAAGCAAAAGCATGCTAGAAAAGGAACGAGACCTGAACAGGAGATGATGGAGGGAGAGGGGTCAGGTCGCGAGGATGGGCGACCCGGCTATCTGGCGACCAACAAGGATGACCATCGAAAGTAATATCGGTGGGAAGAGGTCCGCGGGCCGCGAGCATATTTAACTCAAAGTAACCGCCTCGGTCCCCGCAGTCGCGCGACACACGGGCAGCGAGCAGAGTCGACCCATCCGGCAGATATGGTGAGAAAAACCATCCTCAGCTCGAGGTTTTCTCAGTCTCTCCGCGGGTGGTTCTATTTCAGAAGCCAACAGCCCGCATGGTGTTGTTAGAGGAAAATCTAGATGGGGGAAAGACTGGACCTTTGTATATTCGGCGCAGGCTCGCGTGTTTTGGGTGGCTCTGACGCTGGTCGCCGCGTGCGCGCTGACCGACGCCGCGGACAGTGACGACAGGCCGTACAAATTCCAGTTCAACATCGAGAAACACCACCATCGCCTCGAGGAGAAGAGTAAGTGTGGCGGTCTGCCTGAGTGTGAGAGAGACGGGACGCATTTGACTGCGGTATTGCAAGGAAGATGCCCGACCGGGATACCCGGACGGGTGTCTCTCTCGCACCGTCGTAGTCAAATGGGGCTTCCGGTCTCTCTCGCTCTCCGTCGGTCGAGGGGATACTAAACCTCCGATATACTCGCCCTTCCAGACACCAAGGGGCTCGTCAAGGGAGAGTTCGGGTTTGTGACCGGCGACGGAGTCTACCACGAGACGGCGTACGCCACCGACGAGAATGGGGACTTCAAGATCCTGGGCATGAGGAGCTACTTCGTCGGCCTCCGTAAGTGTTGGTCTCGTCACGGTGCCAGAGTGCTACTGCATGGCGCTGGCGAGAAGAGGCGGGGACTCAAATACGAGATTCGGCACGCTCTCGCAAACGGCTGCCATTGACCATCCGTTCCGTGAACGGGCGGGGCCATAAAAACGGGACGACACCTTGATGACCACAAAACACATGATATTACCTGTTCGGCCGCCGCGCCGGGCCGCTGGTGGTCTTACCGCCGTCCACTTACGGTTGCCATAAATCTCACAAACGGGCGTGTTTTTCTTTTGGAAAAGTCTTTTGGTCACCCGCGCGACAGAGTCGGTCACACTTCTGCCGGCCGGGCTCGTGCCATTACCTATGACAGGGAGAGCGGCGTCTCTCGGACCCAGATTAGCCGACGGCTCCGCCATGAGAATTTAGGAAAACACGATTAGGCGACAAGCAATTATCCGGGGTCGGAGGCAGGCCGTTCGCACGGGAGCGCACGACACGGGGGTCACCTCGCATCGTGAAACGCCCGCACGTTCGCGTCGAGGAGTCGCTAACGATATACGAACAACGCCGTTTCTCCCAAACTGCGGGCCCCCTGCCGATGCGACTGCCTTGCTACTGCCCGGCCGCGGCGGGGCGCCACAGGCCCATAGGCCATAGTGTCACCCGGCTCACTCAGCCCGTCCTTCTGGCACTTCCGCCTTGAGCACTCTCACTCAGAGCGCCGTGTCAGCCACGTCGTAATGCGGGAAGCACTGAAGAATTTTGTAGGGGCAAAGGCCATGTTTTTTTTTAAAAAAATATTTTTTAAAGTGTAGGGGTTTGAAAATCTTCCTGTCATTTTTTATGGAATTTGCCAGGAATGTTCGTGCTTGGGGTCGTGCTGGAAAATGACCTGACCAAGAGGGAGATAGATAGATACAGATTGAGAGAGAGAGAGGAAGAGAGAGAGAGAGAGAAAATAAAATGTCAATCGGATTAAGGAGCGTGCGCATCACTTTATGGGACTTAGCAGCCACAACAAAAAGAAAGCAAACACTCAAAGGTGCCGGGCCGGCCGGTACCCTCTCGGGTTGGGTGGTATCGGTCTGGATGAATGAACCCGGCGAAAGGTGAGCCGATGGCCTATGACGCATCCTCCGAGTGCCTATTTCTGATAAGGATCGCCCGTCTCTCCGCAGCCGGCCTGGACCTCCCGGACATCACTAAGGGCGGCCCGCCCGCCCCCGCGGCCCCCGCCGCCCCCGCGGCCCCCGCCGCCCCACAGTCGAAGCCCCTGGCCCCCCTCATCCTGAGCGGCATCATGGGCTGCAGCGGCTGCCACATCCCGGACCGCAACTCCGAGCTCGCCCAGCAGGTACCGTCCGCAGCGGCCGCCGGCTGGCAGTGGACGCCGCCACTCTGTCCGCGGCAAAATACTCTAAATGTTTTGTTGTCGTCACAGAGCGCCGATGCCGCCGCCGCCGCTGCCGCCGCCGCCCAGAGCCCCTTCAGCCGGCCACCCTCGGCCTTCGGAGGCCCCGGCGCCCCTTCTTCAGGTGTCGTCGGCAGCCAGCAGGGTCAGCAGGGAGGCAAGCCTGCCTACACCCCGATCGACGACGATCACTCCAACATCAAGGTAAACATTCAACCCGGCAGTTGAACATTTCAAACTGTCCAGGTCCTTCTTCTCAAAAAATACTCCGCCAAGCAAAGGGGAGAGACGGGGCAGTGGCTGCTCCGGCGCCAGCACACTCGATCTCCCATCGCAGCGCGGTGTACGTTGGGCTGCCGCGTTGCCCGGCTGGACTCCGCACCTCCCCCTACGCCACATCTCTCTCACTCTTTCTCAGCCCACTCTCATCTCTTTCTTTCTGCTCCAGGTCGGAGGCTTTCACCCCCGCGGAGATGAAGGCGCTGCTGTACCGCTTCAACTACACCCTCGGCTTCCACGGCCACCACGAGGTCGGCGACACGGAAGGCCACAAGCAGGGCGGCTACCACTTCAACGGCCGCGACGGCCTGGCGCGCCACGTGGAGTACACGGCCAACGAGTTCGGCTTCCAGCCCAACATCACGCTGCACGAGCTGAGCGGACAAGAGACGCCGCGCGAGGAGACGGAGAAGGGCCCCGAGTTCGGCCTCAAGGGCTACGAGTTCGTGTGGTTCAACGGCAAGGCGCCAGCCAAGTTCCCGCAGGCCGTGCAGTCCGCGCAGCACGCGCACTTTGCACAGTCTGCCAAGCCCGTGCAGTCAGCGCAGTTCGTGCAATCCGCTCAGCCCGCCCAGTTCGTGCAATCCGCACAGCCTGCGCAGTTCGTACAATCCGCACAGCCTGCGCAGTTCGTGCAGACCACGCAGCGTGTGCAGACCGCTCAACCCGCCCAGTTCGTGCAGTCCGTCAAGCCCGTGCAGTCTGCGCAGTTCGTGCAATCCGCTCAGCCCGCACAATTCGTGCAATCCGCTCAGCCTGCTCCGTTCGTGCAGACCGCTCAGCCCGCCCAGATCGTGCAGACCGCGCAGCGCGTGCAGTCTGTTCACCCGCCCAGTCGTGCAGACCGCGCAGCGCGTGCAGTCTGTTCAGCCAGCGCAGTTCGTGCAGACCGCTCAGCCCGCCCAGATCGTGCAGACCGTGCAGCGCGTGCAGTCTGTTCAGCCAGCGCAGTTCGTGCAGACCGCTCAGCCCGCCCAGATCGTGCAGACCGTGCAGCGCGTGCAGTCTGTTCAGCCAGCGCAGTTCGTGCAGACCGCTCAGCCCGCCCAGATCGTGCAGACCGTGCAGCGCGTGCAGTCTGTTCAGCCAGCGCAGTACGTGCAGACCGCTCAGCCTGCCCAGATCGTGCAGACCGCGCTTCCCGCAAATTTCTTGCAGCAACGACTGCAGCGGTGAAAGGCGGAGGTTGTCGAGTGAACGGGTCTTATTTATATTGTTAAAATGGTTGTAGTTACCAGACGGACCGTCGGGTAGGGTAGGGCGGTGAAACTGACGGAATTTCACATTCTTTTAAATTTGTGGCGTGTGTTGGTGGGTTTGTTCTTTTCAGACCATTGTATCCGATGGGAGCTTAACTTATCGTATTTGTCCTGGCCAAGGCCAGTTATTTAAGAGACTGAACAGAATAAACATCCCTAAGGACCTGTAGTTATAATTCTTGTTTCCTTACCGACACTTGCCCTCCCCCACCCCGCACTCTCTCATCAATAACCGAAGGGTATACCTCACTTCACTGACTGGTGACTGGACCGTCCGTTTCTACCGACTAGATTGACTGACTGGACTGTGACTGGGGAGTGACTGAGCTGGCAGGCGTACACTGACTGGCAGTGAGGTGGCCCTCGCCAATAACTCGCCCATTCTTTCGGCGGCGAGGACGCTGCGCTGCTCTGGTCGGAAACTCTCTAATTTCCATTACGATTTGAGAGCAGAAAGTACGGCGTTCGAGAGGTGAGGGCTCGAGAGCTGCTGGCTGCCTTTCCGTTCCACATCGGAGTCGGTGCGGCGCGCCGCCGGCGGCCGTGGCGCCTGAACTTTAGCAGGTCCCTGGGAGTGGGTGCCGCACGGCCAGCCGCCCCAGATTGGGGGGCCCCGCCCACGCTGGTAGGCAGCGCTTGGAGAGGAGGCCGCGCCGCGGAGTATGACCTATGCTAAGCGCCTTTCCTCATCGGCAACTCATTATACAGACCGAGAAAATGGCGTGCAAAACGGCGTTCCCACTCCCAAGTAAAAGTATATCGCAGGGCGCCGCCGCCGGCGCTGCGCCGGCCTCCGCGGAGTGACACATCGGTGTCGGGGACAACCCTCCCGCCGCCGCCCGAAGAAGACCCCCACGTCGCTCACCCGCGGCTCTTCTTCTGCTGAGTCCGCGTGCGCGGCGGCTCTGATGAACATTGCACTCTCGCGAGCAGCAGTGTGCGGTGCGTCGGTGCGTGTACCGCAAAACGATTAGCGACAACGGTACGTCATTTTTTTTTGCGCGCGACAATAATGATTTTCTTTTTTATGAGCCCACTTGGCTACGGTGGTGACCTCCTCGCACTCTGCGACACTCTTCCCGCGCCGCCCCGAAGAAGAACATTTTCGAAGGAGGCAAGAATAGCCGACGATATTTCGGTGAATGGGTGTACCGTCAGCGTGTACACTGAGGATATTCGGGGTAGCCGCTCCACCTCGGGCGTAGCCCTGCCAAATCGGACATGACCGGGGGGGGGGGGGGGGGGGGGTCTTCGAAAGCGGGGGCTCCGCGGGGGGGTGTTCCGGGGGCAGTCCCCCGTGCTGTAATGACACTCGGCTCCGGTAGCTCTGCCTCGCTCTACCTCGCTCTGCCTCGCTCTGCGTCGCTCTCTCGCTCTGCTTCCTGGGGCCGCATCGCATCTCACGCCCTGCCGCTGCACGTGTGAAAAGGCCCATTTGAAATCGTGTTTCACAGGGAGACGTAATTGGCAGCAGTGGCCGGGGCGGCCACAACGGGCAAAAGCGAATGTGAATGTGAAGCTCCGCGAGCCGCGCGGGCGAAGGCGAATGTGAATGTGAATGCGACGCCCCCTTCCGGGCCCCGTCCGGCCGCCCTATGAGGCCGCCTATGGCCGCCTCAGGTACGTTAATTGTTACAACACGGGGCGGGCGGCCAGCAGGCAGGCGGTGTTCGTTAAGAATTAAACGGTCTTGGAGTGACACAACGGTGTGAGCGGCCCGCGGTGAAAAGGCGTTCAAATCGTTACAGCGAGAGCGGCTCTCTGGGAGCTCTGCGGCGGCGGGAGCCGGCGAAAGCTCAAAATTCCGGAAAGTGTTTTTGTTTTTAAGTGCCTCTTGTCTTTGTTCGGGAACGCACTCATTAAGTTCGAAAAGTCATGTTCTGAGGGTTTTCCGGGCAAGCAGTAACTATACAAGTCCTCAATTTAGTGTTTCATCTTTTTATTTTTATTCCACTCTTTATAAAAGAATTACAATACCATTATCACAAACACTTTACCGTATACATAGATATTATGCCATCCGTAGACGGCCTTTGTTTACACTGAACGAATTTGGAACATCGGGAAATAGTACCGAAAGTGACATCTTTTGTTTTCACCGAGCGCCGTGTCCCCATCCGGACGGCATTTAAAGTTTCAACCTGAAAGACTAGGCAGCGGCGGCGGCAGCAGCCCTCTCGAACTGGTTAATGTTGCCGGATCGTGGGAAATTTTTCGCTTGAATTTTTCTTTTGTCCTTACGTCAATAAGATACAAAAATGACATAATACAAGAAGAATATATGAGAAATGCATAGCAGGATGAATGTGGCACATAAATTTCCCATGACGCTCCTGGCAGCACCGTTGTCACCGGCTGGGACTGCCGTACAGCAGACACCGCGGCCCGCGGCCGTGCCGCCGCCGCGCCGCCGCCGTCGCCGCGCTGCCGGGGCCGGCAGGGCGCCGCCCCGCGTCGGTCATGCCGTGGTCGTCGATGTCCTCATGACGCTCACTTGCGGCCGTACCGCCGGGGGTCGTACTGGCCGTTGTCGTTGGGGTTGGGGTCCCTGGCGGCCAGGTCGTAGGCGCGCTGCAGCTCGGCGGGGACGGGCGGCGGCGTGGGCAGGTGCGCGCCCTGCGGCTGGTAGCCGTTCTCGTCGGCCGTGTACTGCACGGCGTAGACGACGCCGTCGGGGCCGCGGTACGCGAAGCTGCCCTGCACCGCCTGGCCCTCGAGCTGCGGGTTGCCCGCGTTCTTCAGGAAGCCCTGCTGCTGCGCCTGGATGCCGTTGCCCGTCTCGTAGCTGCGAACAACAAGGTGTGAGAAGTGGGCGTTAGCGGCGAGCGCGACTCGGAACTCGCGGCGGGCGCGGCGCGGCGCGGCGGCGCTCTGAGAGGGACGCGTGGCGTTCTGTTGCGTGCGCCGCGCGCCCGATCTCATAGCGGGATAAGGGGCTGCCGCTCCTGGACATCTGAGGGAGTGAGGCCGGCACGGCGCCCGCCGCCGCTGCGCTGCGCGCTGTGCCGCGTGAAGCAACAGCAACAGCAACGCTGTTTGGAACAAAACGCGCGCCTCCGGCCCCCGCCTGGCGGCGGACCCTGCGTAGCCGCGAAGGGTCACACCCACGCCGGCGGGCCGGCGGCGGGCCTAGTCGGGACGGGACGCAGCCTCTGGTGGTCACCCGTTCTGAGGCAACCTCTGCTGACGCCGCTGTGGGTCATGGATATGCTCGGGTAACGAGGGGGCACGGGGCCAGCGGTGTCCGGCGTTTTAGGAGGCGGCTGCGCTGGAGGTGTGACGACGATGCAGATCTGCGGCCCGGCCCGGCGGCGCGGCGGCCTGACCCCGGTCTGACCTCCTCGCGGGCGAGCGGCCGGCATCATCAGAGGCTCCGCCCGCCCCGCCGCCCACCGGACTCACGCTGAGGCAGCTAAGGCCACGGCCACCAAGTGGCGGATGAGCGCGACTTTCCACGAAATGTGCGTTTTGTGGAGCGCGCTCCGGTCGTGACTCCGTGTGGGGGCGGGGGCCGGGCGGGGCGGCCGGGGCCAGCCGGGGCAGCCACGACGAGGCAGAGGACTCGGGAAGCGAAGGGAGCGCTGGGCCGCGGCGGCGGCGGGGCGTCCTCGCGGGGGGCCGTGGCCACCGGGGCAGATGCAGAGCGAGCAGGTGACGGCGTGCGCCGCACCGCCCGCCACACGCCACGCCACACGCCCTGACTCCATCGGCGGGGGTCCGCCGGCCAGGAAGACACGCTCCCTCCTGCCTCGCCTATCCTTGGCGGGACACGGCCTTGTCGACGTGAGCGTCGTCATGATTCCGCAGAGCTCGGACAACGCACGCCCCCACAGCGGCGGCCGCTGCTGGCCCGACGGCCACTCCGCCCGACCCGAACCCCCCGGCCAACCAACAACGCCACCCAGCAGCCTTGCGCCGGCCGCTAGTTGTCTCTGTGGAAAGTACCCCCTGCAGCGGAGCGGCGGCAGAAACTGCAGCAGTCAGGGGCGGCGCTTTACTCTCCGCGAAGCAGCCGCTGAAAGCGCCTCGCCGCGGAGCGTGTCGACCCCACACGGCGGGGGCGGCGCGGGCGGCGGGGGGCCGGCCTGACCCGCGGCCGCCCGCGGCACGGCACCGCGGCAAAACAACTCTTTACAAATAATAAGCGGACGGCGGCGGAACGCGGCGCCGCTGCGCTGCGTGCAGTGCCATGCTGTGCTGGGCGGGCGGACAGCGGGCCCACACCGCGGGCACGTGCACGCGCGGACCTCGACCAGGCCACTTGCAGTCATTATTCGCAGCACAAATTTGTGGTGCGTTTTACTCAATCGGTTTTGCCGCGGCGTATACAGTGTTTCTTTTATTCTTTCAAAAAAAAAATAAACATGAACGCTGTCAAAAAAAAATCCGGCGCCAGTACCGCTGATTGGCCCTTTGGTATCCCGCCGAAAAATGGGTCGCTTCGCTGCGGCGCGGCACTAAAGAAATTGTTTTACAAAAATATGATGAAATATGATGAATTTGCGGGCCTTTGTCACTACGGAGAGAAAGGGCAGAGAGGAAGGGTAATAGAGTTTTAACTGGGACTGAAATCTGGGCCTGACGGCCTGACGGCCTGACGGGGGAGGGTGGACCGGGGCGTATGGCGGCGCGCCGCCGGGCCGCCGGCCGTGCATCGTCGTGCAGATCCGTAGCGATACGGCGGCGGCGGCGGCGGCGGCGGCGGCGGCGGCGGCGGGAGGGGACCGGCAGACGAATTGCCCCGGCCTCCGCGGGGTGCCCCGCGGACCCCTCTTTGACTCATTGCTCAACTAGGAGCGTTTTGTGGCGTCGTGCCGCCCCGCCCCGCCGCCGACGGCCATACACGCTCCGGCCCGGCGGCCCGGAGGCCCACGTTACACTGCAGCGACGCTATTTGGGCCCGCTCCGGACCGGGCGGCGGCGGCGTGCGTGACCATCACAAATATTATGAAAGGCCGCGAGAATAATGCCGGGGCGTCTTGCCCGCTCGGCGGCTGCGCGCGCTTCGGAGCGGCGGCCCCGCAAGGATGGCAGCCCGCGGACTGTCCGCCTGCGCGGCGCGGCGGCTTGCATGCAAGCCGCTGGCCGCGCGGGGGATTATGGGGGATTAGGTCCAGAGCATGATGAGGAGCGAGTGAGAGGTCTCCCGGCCGCCCCCACTGTCCACGCCGCCGCCGGCGCCCACCCACCGCATTGCCGCCCGCTCCGCTGTCGCAAGGCACCGGCAGCAGCGGCGGCGGCCCCGCCCCGCGGCCGCGGACCAGTTTGTGCGCGAAACGCGGATGGCACGAGGAGCACGAGGACAGGAGAGGCGGCGCGCGGCGCTGTGAGCCGTCCGGTGACCCCAAAGCGGGCGCCGCGGCGGCCGGCGACCTCAACGCGGGGGCGGGCGGGAGCGGTGCGGCAGCGGGCAGCGGGCCAGGAGCCCTTCGCAGTCACAATGAAGATGCCGGCGAAAGGGACGGCGGCGGGGAGAGTCGCGGCGGAAACCGAACGCGGCCCGGGGATGCGATATCGGGGAACAATCATCGCATTGTTCTGCGCCAGCGCCTGCGTGCGTGCGTGCGTGCCCGCGCCGCCGCACCTCGGCCCGCACCAGATCGGCGGCGGCGGCTCTTTGAGGAGGCCGCGGCGGCGGTGTGGGTGAGGCCGCGAGCCGAAGGCCGACCCCGCCGCCGTGCCGCCCCCCTTGAGAACGCAAGACAGAAGCCGGCGGCGGCGGCGGCGCGTGCGTCATGTCCAGCCAGCCCTCCCTGGGAGAGCACGGCGTCAGCGCACGGACACCGCGTCCTCACCGGACTGTTTGTCTGTCTGCGCAGCCACCGGACGCCCTCGAGAAGAATCAGACGTAAGCCATGGAAAACGCCAGAAGAAAATGTGAGAAAAGTTTGGAAAAAATCTGATGTGAAATCACGACGCGCCTCTCTTGACGCGCCTCGCTTGCCGCACGGCGCCTGGGGTCGGGCGGGTAGGCAGCGCCGCGCGCACGCGTGTCGTGCGGAGCCTGGCGCTGGCCTACCCAGCCGGGGGCTCGTATCGGCGCGTTACCGACGCGGCGACAGCCGGCCCCGAGGCATAATGGGCCGCCCTGCGACGCGCTCCCACGGGCCGCGGCACGGCCGGCCAGACACACGGCCGGGGACCCCCCGCGGCGGTCCCCCGCCAAGGCCGGGGAGGGAAGGGAGGGTGCCCGTCAGCGTCAGCTCCGCGCGCCCGTTTTTGTCGGGGAAAAAGAGGTGGGACGCCGCGCCGCCCCGGGTGACGGTGGCGTGACGACGCGGGGCATCACGACGCCGGTATTTGGACGCGCCGCCGGCCGCCGCGCCGCCGCCGGGTTATTACATGACCTTTTCGCTAACGAGGAGTCGACGGCGGCGACTGAGTCACACCAAATGACTATCAACGGGGTCAGCCGCGGCGGCCCGAAACCGAACGGCGGCGGCTGGAGAGGGAAGGGCGGGGCCCGCCGAGGACGACCCGACCCGGCGGCCGGCGGCCCGGCTCCGCGGCGGCAGTGACCTTGAGAGGAAAGCGAGAGTGGCACGGCGCGGCGGCGCGCCGCTCTTCGCACGGTGCGGCCGCGGGCGTGCGGGGGCGTGCGGGGGCCGTGTCCACCCGTTGTTTCGGGCCGCATCGGCGAGGTGAGAGAGCGGCCGGCCCCGCGTCCCCCGCGTCCCCCGCGGCCCCCGCGGCCCCCGCGCTACTGCACTGCGTCGCCCGCCGCGTGGGAAACGAGCTGCGTCTAATTGAACGAGAGCGCGGCGAGGAGGTGGAGGTGTGTCCCAATGTCCGAGCCTCCTCCTGTCGGGCCGAGGGCTGACGCGCCCCCGCCGCCCCCGCCGCCCCCGCCGCCCCCGCAGAGGCCACTCAGAGGTCACGCACGGCCCGTCCTGCTGCTCCTCTTGTATTCCACACCATGCGCTACCAAAAAGGGCGTGAGCTCGAAAGATATTTTCGGGGGAAATTGAGGAGAATGCGGTCTGGTGCACAACTCGAAACGAAAATTTTCTTAAAAAAGTTATATTTAGGGTCGAAATACCTTTCCTTTCCCAAGAGGCGTTTGGAAAACATTTTTTTTTTCGAGAAGAGGATTTTTTCGAACGGTGCAGCGGCTGTTACGGTACGACTCACCTGTAGGTGAAGGAGCCGTCGGGGTTGACGACGTTGTCCAGCCGGATGATGGGGATGGGGGTGGTGTACTGGTAGGGCTGCTGGAACTGCTGCTGCGGTTGGCCGGCCACCGCGGCCAGCAGCGCCGAGGACACGCACACCGCGACCTGCGGACGGAGGACGGCGGCTCAGACACACAGCGGGGCGGGGGCAAAGGAAATGGGGGCGGTGGGTAATTCGAAGCTGAGCAGGGCAAGCTCGGAATTATTTTTTTCCCCGGTGAGAAGTATCGGAAAGTGTCTCGAAGTCGATGAGATTACAACGGATAACTCGGGGCGGCGCCGACGGCCGTCGACGGGGACCTCCGACGAGGGTCGCCGGCGGCGTTCTCATGCAAGGTGAACGCGGCGCCGGGCAGGGACGAGGGGGGCGGGCGGAGGTCCGCGCCGGCGGTGCCGAATCCACGCTTCACACACACACACTATCTCTCTCTCTCTCTCTCTCTCTCTCACACACACACACACACACACGACGTGTCGGGTACAGTAGTGGTGGGGGCGCGGCCGGACAATACCGGGAGCTGTGCGTGCCGCGTGCGGCGGGCGCTACGCCGCTATGAGCTGCCATACCGGCTGCCACACCAATTAACGGGCCGTTCGGAGTATGTTTGTGTGTGTGGGAGAGAGAGAGAGAGAGAGAGAGAGAGAGAGGCGGAGAGAGAGAGACAGGAGAAAGAGAGAGAGAGAGAGAGAGAGAGAGAGAGAGAGAGAACCCAAGGTGCGGGCTGTCAGACGTCTGCGTTTTCAGCCCCGTTCATGTCTTCTGCTGCTGCTGCTGCTGGCGCTGCCGGGTCACAGACAGTAGCAGCAGGCAGGCAGCCCTCGCCTCCCGCCCTACTCCCATCCGGCGGCCACGCGCCACGCGCCACACTCCACGCGCCACGCGCCGGCCACGCGACCCGCGGCAACCGCCGAGGAGTGGAAACCAGAGTGCAGCCTGAGATGGATCGGGCAATGCATTCCCATCATACGCCGCGCCCGCCGCCGCCGCCGCGTTCGCCGGTTGCACAATCGCGGGTGGCTGCTGTGTGCGCCGAGGCGGCGGCTGCCTGTACCCGTGAGTACAGCAGAGGGAGACAGACAGAGGAATACGTTGCGAGGGAGACAGAGACACCGAGACGTGTAGTGACAGTGACGCTCTTTTTCTTCACAACTACGGCGCCCAACTATCCTTTTCTCCCCCCGCGGGTCTTCTCACGCGCATTTTTGCGACAAAGTCATTAGGTACGAGTAGGGAGAGAGAGAGACGGCCCCGGGCTGTCACAGGACAGTGGACGACATTTCGTGAGAGTGGCAACTCTAGGCCGGGCCCTGGACACGGCAAATGCAAAGCAAAATGTCTCAAATCCTTTTTTTTTTAAAAAAAAACATGGAAACTGAGATTAAGTAAAATCAACGTTAGGAAGCCCGCCGTACATTAGGGCTGACAGAAGTTGAATACGGCAAGACTCCGAGTTCTTGCGATTTTGAGGCGGGTCGCGCTCTTCTATCGTAAATTGACGTACACATTTTCAAAACGGCTACGGCCGGAACACCTCGTCAGTAAAACCAAACACCCAAAGTGTTGATTTAAATCGCCGTTCGGGCCACAGACGGGGGACACGGCGCAGCACCGCCTCCCGCCTCCCCGCTGGAGCGAGCCGGCCGCTGGAGAATGTAGTACTTACAATCAGGACTCTCATGGTGGGAGGTTGGGGCGCCGGTGGTCGCGTCGCGGAGGCAGAACAGAAACTGTACCGCCCTGCCGGTGCCGGCAATCTTTTTATAAGCGCGTGCAGTCCGCCTCCCTGCCGCGCGGCGGCGCGGAGGGTGGGGGGCGGCCGACGGGGGCCCGCGGGCCGCGTGGAGCCGGGCGGGGCCGCGCGGGGCAGCGCAGGTCCCGGTGTCGTGGCGGCGGCCGGTGCCCCCCGGCCCCTCATCCCCTGACCCGCCCTCTTTGGCGATGAGCGCCGGGCATTGAGAGATTGTAATCGAGGCCTCCGGCCTCCAGGGGGAGGCCAGCGGCCCGGGGCCCGGGGTGGTGTGGTGTACATGAGGCGCCCCCCGACGCCGGCTCGCGGACCGCTGTGTTTTGATCGGCTTGTCACCGCTGCGATGCTGCGGTCAGGGGTGGATACGTCCCCGGCGGTCCCGGTGCCCCCGGTGCCCGGTCGCACGGCTTGCGGTCGGAGGGGCGGGCGCGATGAGGCGAGCGCGAGCCGTGGGGTTCTGCCCCGTCCCATCCGCCTCTGGCTCCCGTAGACTCGTGCACACACGCCGCCGGCCGCCGGACCCGCGCGGCTGCTGTCGCTGCCCACGTTCCGCGAACCCAAATGTTGTCTCACACCCCGGGCAGGATTATTAGTCAGCGCTTTATTGCCAGAAATGTGTAGGCAAATAAGTGGCCCCAACGCACAAGTGTGTGAGGAGTTTTGTGCCCCAAATCCTTCCATAAGTTTGCCTTCAGAGGGCAAAACCGGCTTAAAACTAGTAGAGAATAGCCACACCAATTTTTGAAAATTTCAACTTTTAAAAACGTTGGAAATTTTGTATCATTGAGCGCAGTGTATTTGGACCGACCGTCATGGATTAACCCCGGGGAAAATCAGAAGACAATAATAAAGAAGAGCACAATTTTATTTATTTTTATTTTAAAATAATTGTTTTGGATGTGCTACTTCTCGCCTCCCCGAGGGTTGGCGGGGGCACATATGCAGATGGATGGCTACAGCGAAGTGATTAGCTATGCCGACGAGGGCGGGGCCGCCGCGTTGTGGCCGGAGTGGCCGCGACAGGTGGCGCGGCGGGCGCAGGCAGCAGCAGCAGCGCCCTCTGGGTGCGGTCCGCTCCTCCAGCGCTCCTCCAGCGCTTCTCCAGCGCTTCGCCCCCCGACCCGCCGCGATGCGCTGACAAATGCCGGCTGTCCGCGGGGGGCACGGCAGGCACGGCAGGCAGGGCCGGGCTAGGCTGGGCTGGACTAGGACTAGGCTGGCGCGGATCAGGATCACCTCGCCTTGCAACAGCCGCGCAGACATCTCACCGACCCGCTCACATCCTTGGGCGCGGCGGCGGCGGCGGCGTGGGAGTCGCGGGGGGGCATCCCGATGACCTGCTGCTAAGTGGCTCCCATCACACATCACACAAAACTGCCGTCCGCTCACGCAATAACGTGGTGCTTGTTGTTGGCCATCGACAGATATAGACAGAAAACGAGAAATTCGCGCAGGTCAGCGCAGCGGGGCGGCGGCGGCGGCGAGGCAGCAGGCAGCGGCAGAGACAGTGTGACCTTTCGTGAGCGCGGGTCTCGGCGCGGGGAGCCCCGCCCCCGGACGGTAGGCAGCCCATCCGCCTCGCCGCCCCAGGCCACACAGTGGCGCACTCCATTTTTAGCGGTTCGCGTTAATTGTGCCAGCCCGGTGATGTAAGTCTGTGAGCAGGGAGGGGAACGAAGTTGCCTTATCGTCTCACCCAAGAATATGGACTTCGTATGCACGAAAGGTGATCCGAAACTACAGTGATTCGTGAGTATCCTACTCACTTCCGTTTTTGTGTGTCTCCAGAATACCCTATCGGGCTTCTGGCGTAGACCGGGTGCTGATCGCCACTGTGAGGTTGCTGCAGTTAATCGTGGTCTACCTTTTACTTCCGTTTTGGGTGTCTCCGGAATACTCCATTTGGCTGCGGGAATAACAGCTTTTTCGTGTAATGGCGCATTTATTTCTTACCGATACAAATAAATTGGAATATCAACTTACATGCTAGTGACAAGCACAGTTCCGGAGGACACTAGGTTTGTACTTTCAACTGGCGGAAACACCTTCCCTGTAAAGCTTAACTTGTGAGCTACGTCGATCACGGGAGACAGCTAAACTTGTGCTAACGGTGCACCTAATGATTCAGTCTTAAGATTTCATCCGGGTGGCGTGTCCTCACAACCATGGACAATTATTTGCAAGTACTAAAAAAATAGTTTATACATTTCACATCTCGGAAGACTGAATTTGATACGTAACGTACAAAAGATAAAAACCACGGGAAAATAATACTGTTTCGTCTGCTGCCGCCGGGCGCCGTCGTCACACGGCCGACGCCACGGTGCTCTTGTACTCGGTGCGGGGCCTCTCGGGCCTGACGGGCTGCCCCTCCCCGGCGTGGGGGTCGTCCAGGTTGGTCTCCAGGTACATGGATCGCGTCTTCTCGGACCTGTTGGCGCCCGGCGTCCGGTTGAGCTCCTCCAGGATGCCCTGGCCGAGCTCCAGCGCCGACATGGACCCCCTCTTCTTGGCGGACTGCACCATGTCTGGCTCCGGCTCCGGGATGTCCGCCTTCCAGTCGGGCACTTTGTAGTCCTCCAGGTTTAGCTGTGAACACGAGAGGGGGGGGGGGGGGGAGTCAGCGGTGCCGGCGGTAGGCGGTGAGGAAGCAGCATGCTCGACCTACCATGGCGGGGCGGCCGTTGGGCGCGCCGCAGACGCCGCTGTTGTTGAGGGGCTGCCCCTCGGCGCTGTCCGAGGACCCCGTCGACGAGAAGCGCCGCTTGATCCGCGCCACCCTGAGGGCGCGGGCGTCCTCCAGGGTGGTGGGGAGCTCCTTGCCGAGGGTCTCCGGCAGCAGCAGCGTGGCGAGCGCCGTGGCCAGGAGCAGGACGCCGATGCAGACAAAGGGGACCCAGTTCTGGCCGCCGTCGCCGAGGTGAACAACCTGCCGCAGAGGAGGGGGTGAGCGGGGAACATGCAGGAGGCGGGGAGGCAGGGTCAGGGGCGGACCTGGGGGGACAGCAGGTTGCCGACGCGCCCCACGAAGCCGCACAGGCCGAGGGCGGCGGAGCGCACGGCGGTGGGGAACAGCTCCCCGGTGTAGAGGAACATGGTGCAGAACGCGCTGACCAGGGTGGCCTTGCAGCCCAGCACGAGCACGAGGGCCGCCAGGCCGCCGTCGTCGCCCGAGCCCAGCAGGATGGAGGCGACGCCGAAGCAGGCCACGGCAGAGCAGGCCAGGAAGGCGGCCAGCGGGAGGCGGCGGCCGAGCTTGGAGAGCGCCACGAACGTGACGCAGTACGCCACCACCTCCAGCACGGCGCCGAACGCGAAGTTGGCGAAGCGGTCCCCCTTGAGCGCGGGCATGCCGAACGTGGTCACGTAGTACGACAGCGGCACCGTGAACCTGCGTCGGGGAAGCGCATCAGGGCCGCGGTCAACCAACCGGAGGCCGGGGTCTGCGCCGCCGGCGCCTCACTCACCACACGGCGTTCATGCACAGCGTGTACAGCCGGAGCCCGCTGTTGGCGACAAGGTCCGAGGCCACGACGGGCGAGGTCGTGTCGCCCACGTCCAGGTGCTTGACGCCCGCGTCCACGGCGGCCGCGGTGCCGTCGGCGTCCTCCGCCCGCTTCTCCCGGTAGCTGCCGTGGCCCGGGAGGCCGCGTCTGAACGGGGGCCGGTGCCTGGAGGCGAGCCAGAGGCGCGACTCCGGGATGCAGGGCAGCAGCAGCAGCGTGACGAAGGTGGGCGCGGACACGGCGAGCTGCAGGTCCCGCCAGTGCGGCAGCAGGTAGGCCAGCCCGGCCAGCGCCGCCAGCCCCAGCGCCCAGTAGATCTCCAGCACCACGGCCACCGCCGTGCGCAGGTGCCCCGGGAACAGCTCCAGCAGCAGGGTGAAGGTGCTGCCCTGCAAGCCCTGGAACAGCCGAAACCGGGATCAAGACCGAAATCCGTTTTGGAAAAAAATGGAAATTTCCTCCCCCCTGCAGAATGGTCAGTTTGCTCCTGGAAGCATTCGCTTGTCAGCGCACCCGATACCCAGTATCGCAGCGGCCGACGGGAACCCCGCGGCCGCAGCGCCCGCGGCCCCCGCTGGCGTAATGACCCCCGAGATAGGGGACGGACTCGGCGAGACCACCGCGACGGAGCGAGTCAGTCGCCATGGAGTGCCTGAAGGTGCTGGTGGCGGTGCTGCTGCTGGGGGCCGACGCCCTGCTGGCCCCGGAGGACTACTCGGAGTGAGTACCCCGGACACGGCCTCTCCCGTGCCGCGGCCCGTCGCTGACGAAACGCGTGTCGCGCCGACAGGTACCGCCTCCTCGAGGTGACCGTGGACCAGCCCGACCGGGTGCAGGCACTCGAGCGCCTCCTCCAGCGCGAGGGGCTCGTTGCGGACGCGTGGGGCCTGCCGTCGGGACAGGCCGGCGGCGCCGCGGCACTTCTCGTGTCTCCCGCCCGCCTGGGCGACGTCGAGGAGGCCCTGGACGCGACGGGGCTGCCGCATTCTGTGCTCTGGCCGGACGTGCAGCGGTGAGTATTGCCGTCGAGACTCCGCGCTGCGAGCGGAGGGGAGGGGGCTTCACGGGGTAGCGCCAGCTGCCTGCGGTCGACGAGCACCCTGATTCGTATACTGATACCTGACGCCTCTGGTCCGCAGGGTCCTGGACGCCGAGGCTGAGAACCGAGACCGACTCCGGGACGCCACCGCCCCCGAGCTCGGTCATGTGACGTTCCAGCGATTCATGCGACACGAGGAGGTGGGTGATTTTTTTTTCCTTTGCGATTTCGTCGTCTCGTCCGGGTCCGCGCACTGAGCCGAACAACACCCTCTCCCCTTTGTCAGATCGAAGGCTACCTGCGGCGGCTGGCCGCCGAGCACAAGGATGTGGTGACGCTGGAGGAGCTGGGCGTGACGGCGGAGGGCCGGCGGCTGCTCGGGGCGCGCGTGTCGCTGGGCGGCGACGGCCAGGCCCCCGCCGTGCTCGTGGAGGCCGGCACCCACGCCAGGGAGTGGATCGCGCCCGCCGCCGCGCTCTACCTGCTGCACCAGCTCGTCGAGCGGCCCGAGGGCCGCGCCCTGCTCCGCGGCCTCGACTGGTACGTCCTGCCCATGATGAACCCGGACGGCTACGAGTACTCCCACACCAAGGTACGCGACATCCGCGCCGCCCGCAGCCCGCGCCGACCCGCGGGCGGCGACTTGTTGTAACCGGACGTTTTAACCGCAGAACCGCTTCTGGAGGAAGAACCGGAGCGCCGACAACGACATGTGGTGCCGGGGGGTGGACATTAACAGGAACTTCGACGCGCACTGGATGGGTACGGCCACATGGCGGTGCGAGCGCGCCTCGAGGCCCCCGACCAAACAGATCGGCTCATACACGCTTCTCTCGCAGAGGCGGGCTCCAGCGACAGGCCCTGCGACATCACCTTCGCCGGCCCCAGGGCCTTCTCCGAGCTGGAGTCGCGGGCGCTCCGGGACTTCATCCTCGCCAAGAACGCCAACCACACCATCAAAGTGTACCTGGCGCTGCACAGCTTCGGCTCGGTAAGACCACGACCCCGCCCTGCCGCTGCCCACAATGTGCCGGCGTCATTATCCTCAGACTAACCTGTCGAACCCATGTCGACACAGTTCATCTTGTACCCCTGGGGACACGGGCCCGAGCGGGCCGCGGACCACGACGAGCTCGTAAGTATAACGCTTCGTCTAACGAGCGCGAGAGTCGATCGGAAAAAATAATTCCCCCTCGTTTCTTTTTATTTAACGTGACGAGCAGCAAGCCATCGGTGAGAAGGCCAGCGCCGCCATGGCAGCAGCCGGGGCCCAACCCTTCCGAGTCGGGCAGTCCGCTGTGCTTCTGTGTACGTCGCCTCGCCTCCACACTCTTCGTACACGACATGACACTCGGTTCCGATTGGTTTCTCACCCCCCCCCCCTCCCTCCCTATATTTCCAGACCCCTCCTCTGGCGGTTCCGACGACTGGGCGAAGGCGTCAGGGGCCATCCCCAAGGCGTACACCGTCGAGTTGCCCGGCGGCGGCGGCAACGGCTTCGACATCGAGGAGAGCAAAATCCCAGACACCGTCCGCCAGGTGTTCGAGGGGCTCAAGGTGTTTGGAGAGAGCGCCAAGGGCCTGTAGTTTCCAGTCCCTTGGAAGTCTGGCCGCACAGACCCTTCCCGTCCGAAATAAACTCGATTCCCCTCCGCGACTCAACCGTCTCATGTCGGTGGTGACCCTCACTGCTGACCTGCACGAAGACGCCGTGCACCGTCCTGAGGACGGCGAAGGCCTCGAGGCTCGGCGCCAGGGAGAGGGCGGCGCCGAAGGCGGCCTGGCCGAGGAGACAGCCCACCATGACGGCGCGGCGGCCGAGGCGGTCGGCCAGCAGCCCGAAGCCCAGCGCGCCCACGGCCACGCCCAGGAAGTACAGCGTGGCCATCAAGGGCCGCAGCGCGGACCGCGAGCACACCAGATTCCACTGCAAGCATAGGCGGGCGGGTCAGCGCCGAGGGGGGGGGAGGGGGCAGCCAGCAGCGGCGGACAGCAGTGGAAAAATAAGAATAAAAACATCAAAATAAAAACAAAAAAGTCAAATACAAAACATTAACAAAATTTAAAGGAAAATCACAATAAGGACTACGGATCTGTTTCAGCAAAAATTATAAATTTCATACGGATGGAATTTCAAGAAAAATTTTGTTCTTGAAGCAGAATGAAAGACAAATATCGGTTCGGTCAGACCGACGAGCCGACGGAACGCCTGCGAGGTAGGCAGACCCGTCACGCACGCGGGTCCCGCGGGACTGTCTACCTCACAGGCGCTCCGGCCGCCCGCGCCCCGCCCTACCTCGGTGACGATGCTTGTCTCATCGTCCACGCCGGGGCCGAACACGTACGGGCCGGAGCAGTTGGCCTGGCAGTCCGGGGTCCTGACGAAGCTGCCGTCCGCGGCCTCCTCCTGGAAGGGAAGAGCACACATGAGCGGTGGGGGAGGGTCTCACACACACACACACACACACACACACACACACACACACACAACAGAACCGCACTACTCGGCGCGCACGTACCAGACAGAAGACCGGAGGCTTGTGCGCCTGGAAGACGAACATGGCATGGTTGAAGGCGACGAAGGAGTAGTGCGTCCCCAGCACCAGCAGCAGCGTCCAGAGGCGGCCGGGCCGCAGGTCGCCGCCGCTGACGGCCACCCACCACCGCGCCGACTTGCACATCCCTGCGCGGCATGGGGGGGAGAGGACGGCGGGTTAGAAGGGCCGGACTAGTCGCCGCTGCAGCGCTGCACCGCCTCCGCGGCCGCTGCCGCTGCCGCCCGGCCCAGCAGTGTCTGGCACGGCCCTCCCGGAGGGGGGGCCGGAGGGAGTCGGTGGGAGTCGGAGGGGACCGGAGGCGACCGCCGACCTCCACATCGATTGCCGTGTTCCTCCGCGCCGCCGCCGCGCCGCGCTTTACCACACTTTGCCGCTTTTCTGCCCTTTTGCCCTAACGGCTGCGGCTACCACTCCGCCTCCTCAGCTTTCCAAAAGTTTTTTTTTTGTTTCTCGGTCGGCGTGTCGTGCGCCAGTGCTCCACATTTTGCGGGTGGCTGCGCCGCGCCGCGCCGCGCCGCGCCGCGCGGAGGCTCGGCGGCGGCTCGGGGGGTCGGGGGATCGGTCACTGGCCCCGCCCGCCGGTTCTCCGGCGTCAGCGCGTCGCCGCCGCGGACGGTGCAGAAAGGCGCGGAAAGTGCAGACGCCGAGGGTCGCCGCTGTGGCCCACGGCAGGCCGCACGCGTCCCCGCCCCCACGGCCGCGGCCCGGCCCACGAAAAAACGGGCGGCGACCAGCGGCGACCACCGCGTCAGCAAAGAAACCGCTGATAACACGACAGTTCGCACAGCTCTCCGAAATTCGCATAGAACTTAAGAAGGATTCTATGGTAGCCGTGAAAGAGAAATTTTAATAAATGGTTTTTCTCTGTAAGAGAGGTCACAGGTCTGTGCTGCCGGGCCGCCGGATCAACAACAACGACTGTTTGGAGGCCGTTGACACATGTTGAAAAGTGTTCCGGCCCCTTGTCGATCGTCGTCGTCGGCCGATAGCCAGAGGGACATGCGTCGGTCCCCGAGGCCACGCAGCCGCGGGGTCCGCGGGGGCCGTTGGGGCCGCGGCAGCAGCCGGCGCCGCTCCGTCACTGCCGCCCCGTCCCCCTAAATCGAAGGTCATGGCCGGGGCGTAATCGGCTGACGCTGCGTGGCGCTCGCCGCGGGAGTGGGGCGACGCGGGGCGGGGCGGGCGACGCGATACTGTTCTTACGCGATGCATCGGCGGGGATGGCGACCGTTTGTCGCCGGCCTCACGACCCGCGAACCTTCCCTGCTGACGAGACCCGCGGGGCCGGGCCGGGCTGCCGGTACCCGGCCGGGAGTGTGGCCCAGGTCACGGCCGGGCCGCGGCCCATCCGCATACGGCACCGGGGCACGCATAATGCGAGAGCCAGTCGCGGCCCGCGTCGCTTCCCTCGGCGATCACTTGACACGAGATCAGGACGACGAGGACGGGCTTGAGGACGGCGGCGGAGGACGCGTTGTTGGTCAGCGTAGGCCACGAGTCCCGCCTCCGTACCGCCGTCGCCGTCCTGGCCAGCACGGGGACCTCCACCACCACGGGCACGGGGGTGACGACGTGAGGAGAGTGTCGACGGCGTCCATGCAGTACCTGGCGGCGGTCACCCCGGGCACGGTACGGCGGCGGCAGGTCGGCCGCTCACGTCGACGCGGTGCTCACTATGTCGTCGTCCCGCCGTTCGACCGGCACGCGACGCGGAGGCGATGGGATGCGGGCGGGCGCGGCCATCGACTGCGACTGCCGGCCGCTACCGACTGCCGCCGCCCGCGGGCCCCCCGCGCGGCCCGGCGCCCCCGCGGCCCCCCGGCAGCAGCAGCAGCCCCAAGCCTGGCGGCGGGCCAGGAGCGCGCGCGGAAAGGGAGAGTCGAAATAAGTGCGTTTGATCCGTGACCCCCCGCGAGTGACAGTGCGTGCCCCCCCCCCCCCCCCCCCCCCCCCCCCCCCCCGTGCCGTGTGCGCTGACCTGCGAACACAACGGCGGCGCTCAGCCGGGACCGGGACCGGCTTCCGATGCCGTGCTCCCTCTGCAATTTGCCCGGAGTGTCACTTCCCATGGCGATCGCGGAACTGAACACTGGCGCTCCGCGTCGTTCCGAGCGTAACCAGCCGCTGCCGCCCGCTGGCCGCGCAGGACCACGGGCCTCGCCGCCGCCATTTAGCCGATCGGCGGTCCGCTACGACGAGAGCCGCGCAACAGCAGGCTGCAGCAGGCGCCACAAGGCATCCCATGGAGCCATGTGTGTTGCGGGGCATTTGTGATTCATATGCGCCGGCCGGCCGTAACGGCGGCGTTAAGGCGAGCGCATGAAACGTGACGTCACGCGGCGCGGCGCCGTCGTGGTGTGCCAGTGCGGGGCGTCCGCTCGGCGTTCGCTCTCACGCCGCGTGGATATACTCCCACTCAGCGCAGCAGAGATACCCCCCGCGGTGCACAGCGCGGTCTCTGTCCGCGAGGCGTATCGCTGCGTGCACCGCCCAGTGCACGGCGTGTAGGGCGTGTACTTACACAGGGTGTGTTTGTGTTCATGTCTGTATTCGAAGGTACGCTCGGGGACATTCACTTGTTAGGCGGATTTGTAGAGAATAAGTTACGAAAATTTTATTAACAGCACATTTAAATCTTTGGCAGCGATTCAGCAGCACTCGCACATAAACACACTCACACGCGCGCGCGTTATCGATGGAATAACGGCTGGTGTTCGGCTAGCTCGCGAGGGTCATGTCCGAGGTGGCGACGGCCTGGTACGCCTCCTTGCCGACGTCGGCGTCGCGGGTGGTGCGGGGCGCGCTCATGGCCACGCCCATGGCCACGCCCGCCGTCGCCGCCATCCTGCGTCGCACCCAGCTGCCGACGGGCGGCGAGAAGAGGTCCGGGTGGGGCAGGTCGTCCCAGCCGCCCGGGTCGCCGCGGCGGGACCGCACCGCGCGAACCGCCGCGCTCACCGCCGCCCCGACCGCCACCGTCAGCACCACGCCCAGCACGATGAGGTAGAACGGGGAGATGCGGAACAGCGGGAACAGGTCGTCGTCGAAGACGACCGTCGGCATCCCCGCGGCGGCCACCGGGGCCGCCGTCGTCGTCGTGCCGGGCAGCAGAGGCAGCGTGGAGCTGCCGGCAAGCAAGCAGTGGGGGTGAGGCGCGAGAGTCGAAGTTAAAAACTAATTTACGCGCTGAAAATAGTAGATAAAGTGGGGAGGGGGCATGTCAAGGAGATGCGGTGGGACCCCTCGAGTATGGACTCACTTGCAGCCGTCGGTTCTCTTGGGCAGCGGGATGTACTTGATGGCCCCCTTGTTCCTGGCCACCAGCGACCCCATGCAGATGGTGCTCATGATGACCAGGCTGCTAAGGGCCCCCGCCCACGCGCCCACCTCCTCGGCCCAGGGCACGAACAGCCCCAGCAGGAAGATGCCGAACGAGGCCCCGGACGCGACCCCCGTCAGCGTCATCCCCGTCTGGGAAGGGGAAAGAAGCACGGCGGAGGCTTAGAGGACGAGGCCCGTGAGGCGCATACCGACCGCCGCGCCGCCCGCAGCCGACCGCCGCACCTCCAGGATGCTGCCCAGCTTCTCGACGACGAAGACGCACACAAAGATGCCGAGCCCCAGGACCAGCGTGATGAGCTTGAGGATGTGGGAGGCGCGCTTGTCGTCCGGCTTGGTGCGCAGCCGCTTCTCGATGAAGTCCTTGTACAGCGTGCCGGCCAGCGTGTTGAGCAGCGACGACACAGTGCTGCGGCAGAGGCAGGGCGCGCTGCAGCAGTGCTCAACCCGCGGAACGGCGTCCCGGCCCGGCCGGCCCGGCCCCCGCAGTACCTGAGTGCGGCGCTGAACACGCCGGCGATGAACACTCCGGACAGCCCCGGCCAGCCCTGGGCGACGGCGACCACGAAGTGCGGCACGAGGTGGTCGCGGTTCGGCACGACCTGCGGCAGACACGGCGTGGTGTCGGAGTCGGAGCGTCAGAGCGCAGGGCGCCGCAGGGCACCGCAGGGCCGAGGCCCGCCCCTCACCTTCTGCACCACGGGGTCGCAGTCGTGGTAGTAGGCGTACATGACGACGCCCACGACGCAGGAGAGGCCGCGGGTGACGACGAAGCCGATGGCGAGCACCCAGGCGGCGTTCTTGGCCGCGGACAGCGTGGGCAGCGACAGGTACCGCTGCACCGACCCCGCCGACGTGCTCAGGTTGTTGAGGAAGTAGACGCCCTCGCCCAGCATGACGTTCCAGAAGGTGGTGCGCTCCGTCAGGCTGGGGTTCATGCTGATGGGGCAGGAAGACGGCCTCGTCAGAGGGGCGGCTCGGCAGACGACGGCGGACCCTCGCCGCCGACGTCCGGGGCCCCGGCCCTGCCACGCACTCACTTGAATATCTCCAGGCGGCCGCCTTGGTCGGCGCGCTCCCACACCTCGGACAAGCCGCCGACCTTAAGGATGCCGACGATCACTACGACGACGGACGCCAGGATCAGGCTGATCAGCTGCAGGGCGTCCGTCCACACCACGGCGCGGAGGCCGCCCTGCGGGAGCACAGACAGGCCGGTATGAGAAATCGCGAGGCGAGTTCCGGCTGTGACCCGTGGGGCACCCGATCACCACTTCCAGTCCAGTTCAGTCATTCTCCAGTCACAGTCCAGTCAGTCGCGGTGACCTGAGGATGTCGCTGCGGCTCACCATGCACGTGTAGAAGATGACCGTGAGGCACGTCAGCGCGTTGACGACGTGCACGTTGACGCCGCTGACTGACAACAAAGACAAGTAACCAAAATGATAAACCGAGTACATAAAAACACGGCCGGTTTAAGACACGGAAGGCCACGAAAAAAATCATTTTACGATTGCCCTTATCGTTGTGTAGGAGAGGAGCACAGCGGCGGCGGCTCACCTTGGTAAAAGGCCAGGCATGGCACGTACATGACAATGGGCATGTACAGGTACTGGAAGAGAAGTCCCGGGGTTATACGGGGTTGACACCCCGACACGTCAACGCTAGATCCGGCTATCTTTTTCGACCATGCCGACATGCACGGATCCACGAAAAGATAGCCGGTTCTCGAGACGCAGCGGAACGATTGCCGGGCCTCGAGAGGCCGCGAAAAGATACCCGGATCTTGCGTTGACGGGTCGCCTCGTCTTTCTTGTCATTCCGGCTTCAATGTGTGCTTCTGAGAGCAAACTACACATTCATCACACGAAGACCGTTCCACTCACCGATTGGATGGTAAAAAAGACGGAGGTCAGCGTCCGTATTTTGGGGCTGAAACGGTGTTCCAAGTACTGAAAAATACAGACTCGTTAATGTGGGTCGAGCGTGACGCTGCGCCCTTGCAGGTCCTGGCGGGGCCGCTCCTGTGGACACGGCCGGGCCCGGTCGACGCCGGCCTCACCTCGTACGACGACTCGTACTGCAGCTTGTAGAACGTGGGCAGGAAGAGGTAGACGGTGAGGACGACGACGGGTATCCCGACGACCGCCACGAGCGCGAGCGTCGACCCGTAGGCGTAGATGTCGGCGGGCACAGCCAGCATGGTCACGCCAGAGATGTTGCTGTGGGGGCAGACGGCTCAGTGCACAGGACGGCGGGGCTGCTGGCTGGGGGCTGTCGGGGGTGCTGCGTACCCGGAGATGAGGGACATGGCGATGGGCAGAACGCCCATGCTGCGGCCGCCCAGGAAGTACTCGTCCACCGAATTCTGCTTCTTGAAGAAGCCGTAGTACACGCCCACCAGGGCCGACACCAGCATGACCGCGACGAAGGACGAGTAGTCGAGCCGGCCGAAGTGCAGCACGGCCGCGCGCGCCGCCGCCGCCGCCGCCGCCGCCGACCCCCGCCGCCGCCTCCATCGGGCCCTCCGCCGAGACGTCCTCCATGCTGTGCAACAGGCAGCGCCGAGAGCCGGCTCAGATGTGAAGAGGGGCCGCAACGTCGTCGTGGCCACCGCGGCCACCGCGACCAACGCCGCGCTCAAGCACAGCGCCGCGTCACACCGCATAATATGCCGTCTACAAAGTGCGCGCTTCCCGTCTCGTCCCGGCAACGGCGCTCGGCGGGCCCGATGGCACTATTACCGCGGTACGCACGCACCCCGTCCCCGTCTCTCTCCGTAACGAAAGCAAGGACGGGCACATTACGGGCGTTCTTCCTTTTTGTCGCAGCAGTTACAGCAAGTGACCGCTTGGGTAGGCGGGCCCCACCGCCACAGGCGTCACATACGCGGATTAAAAATTTTGAAGTTCAAAAAAAAACAAGGTCGACTTGCACACAGTTCAAATGTGGCCGTTTCATCTCAAAACGGGGCTAGTTTGCGTGCTGTTTAACTGATTATTTTTTTTCCAACGCTGCTGGGGTCTGTTTTACCTGCTCTCCGACAACGATACTCTCACGCCGGCACAGGCGTAGTGTGCGGCGCGGACCCCGCCGAGCCGTGCCGCCCCTGCCGCCGCCGCAGACAGCCTCCGTCCCGGACGGCAGAGCGCAGGCGCCGGGCTCAGCGCGGGCGCGGGGACCGGCGGCGCCTTATCCGCCCCGTCTGTTTGCCCGGCGCGCCCCCCGCAGCGCTGCTGCTGCAGCCGCTGTGGCTGCTGTGCGGCAGGTAAAGTGTGGCGCGTGGCGCGGCGCCGGTGGAGCAAAGAGGAAGAACAGTTCGGATGCGATAGCGGCATTGTGCGCGGAAGTGATCTCTGCGCCGCGGCCGTATGAGAAGCTTAGAAAGCCTGGCTCCGGCCGTCTCATGCACATGTCACTATTCGGTCAAACACAATAATCGTTTTGTAAACAATTTATTTTAATACAAAAAAAAATACAACACAGATACTGTAACGCCGTCAAGTTCGATGAAAAATACTGTGGGAGCCACATTTGTATAAAAAAAAGTCTCTCAAACTGGCGCACTGACCGGTTGAAATCCCACAGCGAGAGTGGGGCGAGGAGTCCACCGCTACTGCTGCCCCACAAGAGTCTGTGCACGCCGCGCCGCACCGCTTCTTCAAGCACGGCTTCAGGCGCTGCTTCACTTGTCGGCCGCGGTCGTCGACGTCAGCCCCCCCTCGGCGTTGTCGCCGTCGGCGGCCTCGGCCACGCGGGCCTGCGCGGTGCCGAGGGCCGCCGCGTCCTCCACGGTGTCCGGCAGGCTCGTGCGGCTCGTCTCCGGGAAGCAGACGGCCAGCACGCTGTTGGCCAGCGTGGCGCAGCCGAACACGATCATGGGCAGGGAGGGCATGTAGCGGGCCAGCAGCGGCGTCTGCGGCGCCAGCATCGAGCCCAGGTGGCCCAGCGTCGACGTGAAGGCGTACAGCGAGTGGCGCACCTTGGTGGGGAACATCTCGGCCGCCACGACGTAGATGACGGTGAAGGAGACGGTCACGCTCAGCTTGGCCAGCATGACGACCAGGGTGCGCGGCCACGGCGACTCTGCGAGAGGACGCCCAGGAGTATCAAGTAGAAATTAAATCCAAAAAATTGCCGTCGACAAATATGGAGCCTGAAAATTGGAAATTAATTTTTTATGACGGTCCATCGGGCCTGTACGCTGACGCTGACCTCCTTCGGGCAGGAAGTGGTACGTGAAGCAGCAGACGGACGTGAGCAGCAGGAAGACGCACAGGGTGACGCGGCGCCCGAAGCGGTTCATGGCCCGCCAGGCCAGCAGCGCGCCGGGGATCTCCACCAGCACCACGAGCACGAAGTTGAGGTAGCGGTCACCGGACATGGACACGGAGTAGATGGAGAGGCCCTCGTACACGAACAGGTTCACGATCCTGCGCCCACGGTTTCGTCACGAGAGAGTGTTTGAAGAAGGCAAAAAAAGAAGAAAAACTGAGGTGAAGAAGAGCGGCAACTCACCAGCAGATGCAGCAGTTGATGAGCCGGAGGACGAGGATCCTGGTGCGCAGCAGCTTCCGCAGCTCCTGGGTGAAGGCCCGGCCGGTGGGGCCCTCCTCGTCCAGGCGCGCCGACGTGATGCGCTTCTCCAGCTCCTCACGCTCCAGCTTGTCCAGCTGCAGCTCGGCCGACTCGTGGCGGTTGGTGCGCGCCGCCCTGCGGATCTGGTCGCACGCCTCGGCCTGACGCCCGTGCGCCACCAGCCAGTGCAGCGACTCCGGGATCAGCCTGCCAGACACGGCCGTCGGCGAAGCGTTATGGTCTCTAAGCCCCCAATTTTTCGAGGATTTTTTTTTGTTGTTGAAAATTTCAAGAGATTTTAGGGAAAATGTCGCAAAATTTCTCAAAATATTTTTTTTTTGGAAAATGTTGGGAGAACTCTAGTATTTTTTTTAATGTTCGAAGATTTCCAGATTTTTTGAAAAGGTCAGGAATTTTCCAGAAATTTGCGGAAAATCTCACAACTTTTGATGGTTCCAGAAAACTCCTTCGGCGTTTTCGTGACGAGCAGCCCTCCCAGGCACCCCGACCACGGCGATACTCACCAGAGGAAGGAGAGGCTGACGAGCGCGAGCAGGTAGCTGACGCGCAGCAACCACCGCCAGTACGGCATCGCCCAGGCGATGCCGCCCAGCCCGGCCAGCCCCACGCCCCAGATGACGTGGCTGTACGCGCTCCAGCCGCCGCGCATCCTCGTGGGCAGCATTTCCATGCCTGCGGGCGGGACGCACACAACGGGACGGGGTGAGGGCGCCTGCTGGGTAGGCAGCCGCGGCGCGACGGACGCGCGCGCGTCGTGCGGGCCGGCCTACCCCGGCCGCCGCAGGCGCGCTCCCGACGTACCCATGATGAAGGCCGCGCCCGACACGCCGTCGTAGAACATGGGGTTGAAGAACTCGAGCACGGCGTACATGTAGTAGTTGGGCGAGAAGGACATGACGAGGCCCACGAGGCCGGCCACGCTGAGGCCGGCCAGCATGAGCGTCCGCCGGCCGAACTTGTCCGAGAAGCAGCCGGACAGCGGCACCCCGATGATGCGGCCGAAGTTGTTGAGCGTCCCCACCAGCGTGAGGCGCCACGCGTTGTCCACCGAGCACGACGTCAGGTCCCACTGCCGGGTCACCGTGGCATGCCTTGTATTATTTCCGGGTCCTCGCCGACCTCAGCCCGCTCGTCCCCGCGCGCTCACCTCCGTCATGATGGAGAGGTCCCTGTTGGGGTACATATACTCGGCGCACCACTCGGTCTCGTTGGTGAACAACGCGGCCGGGCAGCCCGCCGCCCCGCCGCCGCCGGCCCCCAGCAGGCCCGTCCCGGAGCCGGCGCCCGAGCCGACGGCGACGGGGACGAAGCGACGGCACGGGTCGGGCTTGCCGTCGACAAACGGCACGGCGGACCGCAGCCACGCAGGGCTCCACTCCGAGTCCAAGGTCTCGCACTCGGGGATGTGGCACCTGCGCGGGCAGACCGATAGCATGAGCCGGGGGCGCCGCCGGTCAGCCCCCCGGAGGACATGGCGGACCCGGGCGCGGGGCCGAGGCGCGGGCCGAGAGCTGCTGCTTGCCTGTGGTCGGACCGCATCGTGGTGAACACGTAGGAGAGGTAGAAGAGCGCCTGGAAGATGTACGGCACGGAGATGAGGGGGAAGGTGATGGTCTGGTAGCGGCCCCACTTCCGCCCGATGGTCCCCTCGATGGTCTTGTCGATGTCCATGGCTCGGCCTCTTCCTCTTGTAAGCGGTTACTACCCTGAAAAGAGCCGGTAAGCGTGCGGTTGGCCTGGTCTTTAAAAAAAAAAAAATAGGAGTGCGTGTTTGTTTTGTTCTTTTTCAGGCCGCTGAGGGCGACGGCGAATAAGTCCGACGGCGAGCATGTCCCGCCAATTTTAAATCGTATCGGAGCGCGTCTCCCTTCGCTGAGCGATATCAGACGTCCGACGTAGAGTGGCTAATGGAGGCCTGTCCGCGGCCCGCACTCTGTCGGCACGCTAGGAAAATGCCGCCGCGCATGACGGCCGGCGGGGCCGGCGGAACTGCAACTCTGCGGCAAAGACTCGATGTATTGTCGTGCCGTCGCGTCGTGGTGGTGGCAAAGATGAATCGCGATATTCCGCTCCGCGGTCTCGACGGGAGGCAACGTCCGTCTCTGTGCAGCAGAACGGAGACTGACTGCGGCAGCACGGCGTGCAATTACATACGCCCCTTCGCCCCCCTTCCCTCCGGGGCCTTTCCCTCCCCCTCCCCTTACCAATTAGTGACGTCGACGGATTGTCGTCACATCAATTAACTCGGCGCTTGCCCGCATTTTTGATAGCGTCGGTTCTTTTGGTGGGCTTCCAGTCCGCCCGAGGCGCTGGTCCCGCGAAGATCTCCGAGCAGCCGCCCCGCGGTTCGCGCTGGCAAACTTCCTCCTCCTCTTCTCCTCCTCCTCGAGGGCGCGCGCGCGAGCCTCGGGTACGTCGCTACGCGGGCGGTAGGGAGCCGCTAAGCTAACTACTAAGTACCAAGTGTGCCCTCCTCGGAGCCCCGCACGCATTGCGCATTTGCTTATCTGGTCGCCATCAGTGCGTATCTGGAGTCACTTTCCGGGTCGCGTCATCTTTTAATGTACCGATGTCGACACGTCGCCGTCGGTGCGTAAGGCGTTGCTTTCGGCAACACCCAGGAATTTTTTTAAAAGCAGGTTTTCTTTCAAACTTCGGCATTTCTTGAAAATTTACTCTCGAGTTTTACACGGTTCTAATCCTCTCAAAATACAGTGCGCTCCACCTATGACGTGTGTGAATACAATTAAATTTCGCCGCTTGCCGCGAAGCCTTTGCCACCCTCCGGCCGGCCGGCACACGCCACCCACCTGCCTGCCGCCTCCCCACCTCACCCCACCCCCACACGGCGGCGCACCGGACCGGAGTTCACACTCACCGGTGCGGAGCCGGAAGGGTTGTGCTGCGTCTGCTGCGTCTGGTCCCGTCCGGTTCGGCTGCTGCCGCTGCCACCGCCGCCGCTGCCGTCGCTGTCCGGCCGGCCGCTGTCGTATCGGTCCGTCGCCCGCGCCGTTCTGGGGTCCTCTGGCGCTCGCACTGTGTCCGCGTACATGTACATGGAGGGCCTTGGGGCCGAGTCGAGCCGAGACACATCGCGTCCAGCGTCATGATTGGTGGTTAATAGAGAAGCGGGCCGCGCGGACCGAACTCATTGGTGGCGTTCGGATCGGCAGGCCAGTACGTCGGCCTCGGCCTCGCCCCCCCCCCCCCCCCCCCCCCGGCGGGCCGCGCTCCTGACGCGGCCGCGGACCCGGCTGCGTCATCGTAAAGTAAACTTTTGCGGAGTCACCCACCACGACCACCGCGCCTGTGTCGCGCTCGCTAGGGTGGTTCAAAAAAAATAATTTTTCGAGAGTACAAGATATTTAGGTCCGCCTAGGTCCCAAACGGCCCCACGCCAAATCTGAGCGCGTTTGGACTGCGTTTACCCGCTCGCAAAGCAAAAACGATTGCGGCGCTCGGCGGGCCCTACCTCCGCCCAGCACGTTTGCCGCCCCCGTGGCGGCGGTAGTCAGCGCGTCGCCACTTGGTGGGTGTGTTCCCCGTCCAGTGCACCGCCCTGGAGTGCCCCGACAACCGCCGGTACCGGGCAAGATACCGAAAATACGGGGGGGTGCTGCCGGACGCTTCTTTTATGCTGCCTACATACTTGGTGCAGACCCTCTAAACACTAAGCGGACCTGGACCCTGGCCGCCAGGGGCCGGAACAAGGGCGGCGGCGGCGGCGCTCGCTCCGTACTCCGCTTTGAAAGGCGCGCGCTCGGCGCGGCTCGGCGCGGCTCGCTGCGGCCCGGCTCCTTAGTTCCGCCGGGCCGGAGGCGCGCGCGCTGCGCCGATTTGAGCGTGCTATGCAAAACCCGGCGGAAGCATTGTCGATTTTGTGTACTTGTTCCTGCCGGCAGAATACACCGTCGCGGAACAAGTACATACAAAATCGACAATGCTTCCGCCGGGTTTTGCATAGCACGCTCAAATCGGCGCAGCGCGCGGCCTCCGGCCCGGCGGAACTAAGGAGCCGGGCCGCAGCGAGCCGCGCCGAGCCGCGGAGCGCGCGCCTTTCCGGAGTACGGAGCGAGCGCCGCCGCCGCGGCTGGCGGCGTCCAGGTCCGCCTGACGTGATAGTCCATGGGTCCAAGTATGTAGGCAGCATAAAAGAAGCGTCCGGCAGGCGGATTATGCGTATTTTCGGTATCTTGCCCGGTACCGGCGGTTGTCGGGGCACTCCAGGGCGGTGCACTGGACCCCGGGGAACACACCCACCAAGTGGCGACGCGCTGCGCCCACTACCGCCGCCACGGGGGCGGCAAACGTGCTGGGCGGAGGTAGGCAGCCCGCCCGTTTTTGCCCTTGCGCAGCGGGTAAACGCAGTCCAAACGCGCTCAGATTTGGCGTGGGGCCGTTTGGGACCTAGGCGGACCTAAATATCTTGTACTCTCGAAAAATTATTTTTTTTGAACCACCCTAGCGCTCGCTGGGGAGGCTCGGTGCAACGCGTGAAGGGAGGGTGGCCGAGGACGCGGACGCGGCCGCGGCCGGGGGCGCGAGGCGCGCCGCCGTCCCGTCCGGCGGAATGTGCGGCTGGAGTAATTGTGTGTACCGTATTATACCAACCCACCCACTCAAAAAAATAAATGTAGAAGGTGATTAATACAAAGCGTGTTAAATAAAATATATGATGATTTATTTCAGACGAAATTGGTGAATGGTGACAAATTATTAATTAAAAGGAACTCCCTCCCGTTCCCGGGAAGATAAATAGATACCGAAAGGCGATGGTCGTCACCGCCTTCCGCCTGGTCTGCCACTGTACAAAACACACGACGAATACTGGTCGGCACGGAGACTGTCCTGTCCACTCGCTCCGCTGCCGCCAGCTCGGGCGGGCCGCCGGCCCCAGCCGGCCCGCCCCGCGCACTGGATGACCGCGCGCAGATATGTCCCGGACGGCATCGCCCTTTACTCTCGCTTGCGGCGCCGCAGCGACGCCAACCGCGGCTACTCTCGCGGTGGGACTCAGAAGCTGAATGGCGGGAGCCGTTCCAGACGAGCAGACCGCTTCGGCCCGGAGGCAGGTGTGCGAAATCCACACGGCAAAGGCGCGTGGGCCTCGGACCCGCTTCCGGGAGCTCCCGACCGGTCACTGGCTCTGCACTTGAGCCCCGCGACTTCAGAGCCTCGTCGGAAAACTTGAGTCCGCACTCAGAGGTGCGTGACGAAGGCGTCGGGGATGGAGAGGGCCACCTCCACGGGGCAGGTCGCGGACTGCGCGCCGGCGGCGGCGGGCGCGGGGCCGACCTGCGAGGACGTGGACTTGCGCCGCCGCCTGCCCAGGGCCTCGGCCTCCTCCACGGTGTCGGGCAGCTTCTCGTCGCCCATGTCCGGGAAGGTGAGGGCGAGCAGGCCGCTGACGAGCGCCGCGCCGCCGAACACGAGCATGGGCAGCGCGTCCAGGAAGCGGCCCAGCAGCGGCGTCTGCGGCGCCAGCACCGAGCCCACGCGCCCCATCGTCGCGCACGTCGCGAACAGCGTGGCGCGCACGCTCGTCGGGAACAGCTCCGTGGACAGCACGTAGATGACGGTGAAGGAGATGGTGACGCACAGCTTGGCCAGCAGCACGGCCGCCGTGCGCGGCCAGGGCACGTCTGCGGCGGACCGACAGTGCAGGGTTAGACAGAAGCCCTCCGCGAGGCCGGGCGACGACGACACCCCGCGTCCGCGACCCGAGGCTCGAACGGCGGTGGCCTGCCCCAGTGTCACTCGATCGCGGGGTATCGCCGCCGATTTTCCCCGACCAATCGCTCACATGCCTACGTGAAGGGCGGTGCTCACCTGCGGGCAGGAAGTGGTACGTGAGGCAGCAGACGGCCGCCAGGATGAAGGAGCCGCTGAGGCTGGCGCGCCGCCCGAACATGGTCATGAGCTTGGCCGTGGCCAGCGCCCCGGGGATCTCGATCAGCACCACGAGCACGAAGTTGAGGTAGCGGTTGCCGGCCATGGACACTGAGTTGATGGACAGGCCGTCGTACACGAACATGATGGCCACCCTGACAACACGGAGCCGTTTCAAGGTCGCGTCTTTGGAGACGGCCAGGGTGGCGGGCGCGGGGCGCGGCTACTCAGCGTACCAAGCGAAGCAGCAGTTGAAGAGTCGGAAGGCCAGGACGCGCGACCGCAGCAGGGCGCCCAGCTCCTGCGAGATGTCCGGCTTGTCGCTGGCGGACCCGTCGCCCTCCTGCGCCACAACAAGCGGAGCACGTCACACACCACCACGCCGCCGCGACGCCGGCCGCCGTCGGCCACGCGGGGATGCCCGTACCTTGGTGACGCCCGACAGCTCCACCTTCTCGAAGTTGATGTGGCACGTGGACTCGGACCTGTTCATCTTGGCCGCCTTCCGGATGATGTTCTGCGCGTCGCGCACGCGCCCCTTGGACACCAGCCAGCGCATGGACTCGGGCAGGAAGAGCCTGCGCAGGGGTAGGGTAGGGCGGGGGGTCACCGACGCTCACGTTTCACACGCCCTCAACGCAAACTGTATGAATTTATCGTGATTTTTTTTTCTTTATTGCTTTTAACTGACCAGAGCAGGGGCAGGGTGAGGAGCGCGGAGCTGTAGAGCGCACGCAGCAGCCACCGCCAGTAGGGCAGCACCCAGGCCACGGCCCCCAGCATGGCCTGGCCCAGCGCGAACACCACGTGGCTGGCCACGCTCCACGCGCCGCGGGCCGACGACGGCAGCACCTCCATTCCTGGGGGCACGGAGCCGGCTTAGCGGGAGGTCCTACACTCGTCGTGCAAGTGTACCATTATCATTTCCAATCAAAACTTTATTTTTTTCTAACCTGTTTTTTTAACTTCCAATTTTTATTTAAATAATTATTTCTGAGAGAGGAACTCCTCGAGGTGCGGGAGCGCAGCTCTTACCCATGATGAGCCCTGAGCTGCCCATCCCGTCGTAAAACATGGGGTCGATGAACTCGAGCGCGATGTAGAAGACGTAGTTGGGCGAGACGGAGCGCACGATGCCGATGACGCCCGACACGGCCAGCGACACGAGCAGGATGGACTTGCGGCCGTAGCGGTCCGAGAGGTAGCCGGACAGCGGCAGCCCCAGCACGCGGCCCATGTTGTTCATCGTGCCCACCATGGTGAGCTGCCAGTCGCCGCCCGCCGCGCACGGCGTCAGGTCCCACTGCAGGAGCAGGCAGAGCAGAGTCGCGGGTCAGGCCGGAGTCGCGAGGACGCGGGAGAATTCAAATTCAGACCGCCTTGTCGATTTTCAGAGGGCTACGCTTCCGGTCATCCCGGAATCAGTGCTGGTTAAAAGCCGATCGATGTTCGGGTTTAGCTTGCTGAGGTCAGCGGCGGAGAGGCGGAGAGGCGCCTGCCGTCAGCTGGGGTAGGCAGGGCCGCCGAGCGTGGCCGTGCGCCGGGGCTGCCTACCCCACCGTCCGCAGGCGCCACGCGGCCACGGGCACACCCTCCCCTCACCTCCGTCATGATGGACAGCTCCTTGTTGGGGTACACCCACTGGTCGCACTCCTGCGTCACGTTGGTGAAGGCGGCCTCGTGGCACGAGCCGGCGGCGGCGCCGTCCGCGGCCAGCGCGGCCGGCACGAAGCGGCGGCAGGGGTCCGGCATGCCGTCCGCCAGGGGCACGGCCATGCTCAGCCACGCGGGCCGCATCTCCGACAGCTCCTGGTCGCACTCGGGGATCAGGCACCTGCGGGAGGAGAGGAGGGTGAGAAGAGGGGGGGGGGCGATAATCCGGCCGCGAGCCGGTAACCTCACGAGGCGTGCTCTGGGCCCCGCGGACACTGTCCCCCCCGGAGACCCCCCGCGGGGCCCCGCAGTAGAGTCCGGCGGAGCGGTGTCCGCCGGCGTCCGTGTCACCCGCCGGCCGCCCCGCCCCGCCCCGTCGTGACACCTAGCCGCTTGTTTATCTGATATCGGCGACGTGTCTTCTGTCCCCGAGACGCAGGCGTGACGGCGGCGCCCCGGGACTCCCCCTCCCCACCCCCTCCCACTCTACTCCGCCCCCGGGGAGTGTCTCGGGACGTGTGCCAAATGAGGAATCCAGGGCACAGAGCCTCCGCCGTCGCCGCCACCGCGAAACTCTGGCGCGATCATCAAAAGCCACGACGGCTGCCGCGTCTATTTCTGCCCCCCGCCGCTGCCGCTGGAGAGAGAGACGGCCGGATACTTTTGGAGCCAAAATTATTTCCCCCCCGCCAAAGTGACAGCCGGAATGTCCCCCCCTCCCCCCTCCTTCTTATCATAACTTTTTTTTATGTGGAGGAGCCGCCGCCGCCGCCGCGAGCGGAGAGGGCGCCCGTCAACACAACCGGATATGCAGACCGGGGTGCGTCCGCATCCCGCGGCCCGGCGGATTCCGGTCCCGGCTTTGGTTTCCACGTGTGCCTTCCGTCTCCGCGCGCGGTATCCGGTCCCCCCCCCCCCCCCCCCCAGCCGCGTGGTGTGTCGGCGGCGGCGTGGTCCGGGCGGCCCCGGGTGGACCCGGCGCGGACTAAATGCAAAGAGTACTTTGTCGGTCTCTCTGTCTTTGTCGCCGCTGCTGGCTGTGGTGTCCGTGCGATTCGGTCGATTACTCAAGGTTACGGCCGCGGCTAGCTTTTAAATACTGCCACGAGCCGGCGCTGCCGCGCTGCCGCCGCGCGCCGCGGTCGCGGCCCCGCGGCCAGGCCACCCCGCCACCACCACTTGTTGACCCGCGGCTGCGGCCGCTCGCCGCTGGTGCGCGTGCCCCGTCGTGGCCGACTGTGCGCGGAGCGTGCGCGCGGTACAGCACCAGCCCCCCCCCCCCCCCCCGCGGACCAGCAGGACAGTTTCCCACGCCCCCCATTAACAGAGAGAGAGAGAGAGAGAGAGAGAGAGAGAGAGAGAGAGAGAGAGTGTCAAGAGGAAGAAAACATCGCGGTTCACGCCTCGCGCGGCTGCCCCCGCATATTAAAAAATGTGACCCCTCCAACACTAGATATGAGATGATTGTACATTTGTCAATGCCATCATCTTTCATTTTCACTGTATTCTTTTTAATTAAGTGCTCGAAGCTATGAGGTGGGGGCAAAAACAGTATCCTCACTGAAAAAATGTAGACTTAATTTTTTTTCAAATTGAATGGAAAAAAGTCTTGATGTTTTGTTTTTCTTTGTTTTGCATCACAAGGGACCATAATTGATGTCAATCAGGCGCCTAGGATGATAGACCCCCAGTTGACGCCAATGCGCCTAATGTCCGAATGGGCGGGTTCCCGCACGTATTCCCCAGGAGTATTCCCTGGGATGTTCCCTTGCGTCGCTGAGGACAAGAGGCGGAAGTGCAACAAAACCGTTGTAAATGCCCGCAAAATGTAATGACGTTTTACATGACACCCTCACGCGCCTCGGACCTCCAATGTAAATCTCCTCTTCTTTCATAGGCGCCTCACACGCCGACGATTTTTTTTCCTCTGAGCAATCCTTGTCTTAAATCAATAAGAGTGAGGAGACCCGAACCCTCTACCTCACGCACCAACCGTTAGCTCCAGAGAGTCCCACAGTCAGCCCCGCGATTCCCCCTATACGTGCTCACCTGTGCTCCGATCTCAGCGTGGTGAAGACGTACGACAGGTAGAAGAGGGCTTGGAACACGTAGATCATGGAGATAAGCGACAGGGTGACCACATGGAAGCGGCCGAACCTCTTGCTCAGCGCGTCCATGGCCGCCTCGAACTCCATTTTGGCTGCGAGGTGGGGCTGGCTGGGTGGCTTGGTGGCTGCGGCGGGTGCTGCGGCTGGAGCAGCGTAAAGATGCGAGAGGGGCGTTAGAGGGCCGCCGGCGAATAACTTATCACAGAGGAACGCCCGCGGCACTGCGTTCTCGCGCGGCGGGCGGGGGCCGTACGGACGGGCGCCACTGCCGGCGGAGCGGCGGGGCGGCCGGGCTGGAAAAAGCGGTTGTCGTCTGCGGAGGTGCCGCCGTCCGCGGGGTCCGTCCACTCCCGGCCCGCTCTCTCGTCCAGGGCGCCGAGCGGGGACCCGGGACCCGGGGCGCGGACGGTGCGGCTGATTAATTTACACACGGGACGGATGTGGAAACGGGGCTTCGTTCCGTCGACGGACGAAAATAGGCAGGAATTTAAATGGAGACGGGATGGGAATAATAGGCTTTTCGGAAAGGGGTACTTTTCGGACAGGTATCCGGATCCCGACGCGAGGCTGGATGGGGACGGCCCGCTGCGGTGGACATCAGCACGCGAACTGTGCCCGGCCAGGTCCCGTATTCTGTTCACGAGCTCTTCACAAAACTGCCCCTAGATTTCTAGATTGAGACGGGGAGGGTAACGATTCCGTTCCCGGCGGAGATAACCGAGCACAGTCAAACAAGTGGCGGATTGTTTTGTGGACAAGATGTCCGCAGGGCTTCTCACACGGTGCACTCACTCACCTGCTGAGGAAGGGGTGGCTGCCCGCGCTGTCCGGCTCGGCTCTCCTCGGCTCGGCTGGGCTCCGGCGGTCGCGGCGCGGCTCGGCTCGTCAGGGCTGCTCGCCCCACGGCAACCCTATCGCACTGAGCCCCTCGGCGGACTCATTGGACCAGGCCGGCCGGGTCAGACGGAGCGGAGCGGAGCAGCGCGGAGCAGAGCGGGGCCAGCAGCGGGCCGCGGAGCCAGCGAAGCCGCGGAGCTGCGCGGAGGTGAGGCCGGGCAGCCGGGAGCTGGCCGAGAGCTGATCTGAGCCGGGCCGCGCTGGGCTCAACGGTGTCCCGTCCCTTCCCGTCCCGTCCCGTCTCGTCCCGTCCGGCCCGGAGCGAACCTCGGGACCTAACAGTCGCGGCGGTCCGGCAACTTGACAATAAGCCGGCCAGATGAGGACGCCGAGGACGATGCTACTCCGCGCCGGCCGGCCGCGCCCCCTCCCCCCGCGCGCCGCGCCGCGCCACGCCCCGCCACGCCCAATCTCACGGCGCGCCCGCCGGACAACAGGCTCCGCGGGCTGCGCGCCCCCCCGCCGCGGCCGCGCCGCGATGCGCCGGGATGGCCTGGGCGGCGCGCACTCGAACCCTCAGTGCTCTCGCCGCTCCCGCACCGATTACAACGAACATCAAACCGTTCCGGAGCGCGTCTCGCCGCGCCGTGCCGCGCCGTGCCGCGCCCCCCTCGACCTCTCACGCACTGCTCGGCACTTGCCCCCCCCCCCTACCCTGCCCCTCTCCCGTTGCGAGACCAGTTCCCCGCAGCCGCCAGTACCCGCACCTGTGTCTGGGCACCGGCGGGTACCGCCGGGCGCCGCAGCCCCGGCTCCGGGATTGGTCCGGGGCTGCCGCAGAGTGCATCGGTGCCGGGCCGCGGGGCCGCCGCCGCCGCCGCTGCGAGCGGTGAGGGGCTCGGACGCGGGCGGGCGCGGGAGGGGGCGGAGGCCAGCGGCCAGCGCGGCCGGCGGGGCCGGCGGGGCCAGCGGAGACGCGCGGGCCGGCGGCGCCTGGCAACAACCGGATACCCGGACCGGCAGCCTGCACGCCTGCACCGGCCGGGAGGAGGGCGGGGCCGCGGCGGCCGCGGGGAGGCCGGCGCCAGTCCCCCCGGAGTCCGGCCCGGCCCCCGAGCCCGGCCCCAGCCGCCCCGCGGGTGCGTTGGCACCGTCGCGGCGGGTACCCCGCGTCAGGGTCCGGCGGACTCCGTCCTCTCGGGGGTTGCGGCTGTTGGGTGGCTGTCTGCGCTTCCCCCGCCGCATGTTTTCTCTGCATCTCTGTCTCATCTTGATTATTTCACATTTCCCTCATTTTCCGCCTCCCTACGGCGCACCTATTTTAAAACCATTAGAAGAAGAGCTCGTGGGTGCGGCTACGTCGCCGCCCAACGCAGCCACACACACACAAACGGCGTTTACAGACGGCCCCTGCCAGCAATGCCTTGCAGATCCCTACGGCCTGCGGCCCCTAGTCCACATACATATAGGCTTGCCTTCCAAGTGCGAGGTAAGACTAGTAAGACTCGGAGCCGCGGGGCCGGAGGAGGGGGGAGGGGGGGGGCGTCAGCGGAGTGGAAGGGAGGGGGCACCCGATCGAGTCACCTTGCAAGGCCGGGGTCGTTGGACTCTTAATCAAATGACAAAAAGTTGCAGCGGACTCGAGCGCATTCGAGTTTACAGCGGCCGGCAGCGGCGGCCCCGGCCCCGGAGCCCCGGAGCAGCCGGCCCAGTCCAGCAGCCGGAGCAGCCGGAGAGACGGAGCGGCAGGGCATTCCGTGCCAGAGTAGGCAACGCCGGCAACGCATGGCCCGCCGGGGCCCGGAGCTGCACGATGCACGTCGCGTCGGGCTCGCCGTCATGGCGAGGCGAGGAATGCCTCGGGAACAGATCAGCAATCTCTGGACTCCCTGCTGGAGCCACAAGAAGGGCCCTGTCGGAGCCTATTATTTGATTCACGTTTGTTGCGGACACGCGACCTCAGCCGCAGCTCTCCGCGTATATCACAGTATCGCATCCTGTTAGATAAGCGGCGCCAACCAGTTTATTTTCTCTCTCTCTCCCCTCCCCACCCTTTCTCTCTCTCTCCCTCTCTATCTCTAACTCTATCTCTATCTATCTGTCTCTCCGGGTGCGACATCCTTTTCCTGGCCCTTCCGAGAGCTATTTTTGGACTGCACGTTGCGTGTTGCGTGCTGTCGCGTCGCGTCGCGTCGCGCCCGACCGCCGCCGCCGCCGCAGCCTCCAGCGGCCACATTTCGAAGAGTCTGACGAAGCCCGACTGGACTAACGGTGCACACGTGGGACACTCCGCCCCCCGCCGCCCCGCTGGACCCGTCGCCGTCGTCGCGGAGGGGCGTCGCCACTGCGCTGGACTTTGTCCTCGCGTTTTCGTCTCACTGCAGGAGGTGCAGGCCAGGGCAGGGCGCGGCGGGGGGCGGCGGGGCTGCAGCGTGCCGCGGCACGGCCTGGCACCGCAATGCCCTCCCCCCTCCCCCCTCCCCTTCCCCGCTGCCGGGCCTGGCCGGGCCCAGCCCATGCAACGCGACTGCGTCCGACCCCGGACCAGAGCCGAGCCGATCCGATCCTCGCACCTGGAACCCGTCCTGCAGGTCAACAAACCAACTCCCATCGCCAAGTCTAGTTCCGCCGCACCGCGCCGCACCGCGCCGCATCAGCTCTCTGCCCTTCTTCTTGCCCGGCATGTGTGCGCCCTCAGCGCGCACCGTGGCCGGCCCCAGGCAGGGGGCGTGTCGCGACCCGCGCCGCTGACCTGCGGGGCACCTCCAGGGGCGGCCCGCGAAACACAAATACTTCCGCATTTTAGTAAGCATAGTTTTGATTTTTTTTTGTCACTATTAGTTTGGTGACCGCTGACTTCACTTTTTAATTAACCACGTTTGAGGTGGGTGACACAAAAAGACAAACATAAACCATCGTGACATTTCTCGAACATCTTCTATTGAGTAAATGGAAAAGTTCGGTCGAGTCACCACCAGTCAGTGTGCACCCGCCTATCGAGTGGGGTCACTCCGGTGCCGTGGGGAGGGGAGGGTGTCTGACGCGCGCACCGCCGCCCCGGGCGCGGGGCGGGAGTCACAGCACGGCGCGCTGCAGTCCGTGGGCCCCGGAGTCCGCCCCCCGGAGTCTGTCCCCCGGAGTCTGTCCCCCGGAGTCCGCCCCCCGGAGTCTGTCCCCAGGGGTCCGCCCCCCGGAGTCTGTCCCCCGGAGTCCGCCCCCCGGAGTCTGTCCCCAGGGGTCCGCCCCCCGGAGTCCGCCCCGGAGGCGGCGGCCCGCGCCCCACCCCTGCCGGAGTCTGCAGCCGTCTGCAGCCGTCTGCGTGCGGGAAGGGGACGCCGGCCTCCGGCGCCTCCGGCAGCGTTTATAGTACGTGAATCAGCCGGTGCATTAAACCGAGATGAGGCGACTGGAGGCGGCTGGAGGCGGCTGGAGGCGGCTGGAGGCGGCTGGAGGCGGCTGGAGGCGGCTGGAGGCGGCTGGAGGCGGCTGGAGGCGGCTGGAGGCTGGTCCGGCGGGCGTCTCGCTGTCCGCGGCGGCCTGCTGTGTTGGGCTAGGTCAGGTGGGACTGGACCCGCGCGCGTCGGGGGCTGCGAGTTTCGGGGCTGATTGTTGATATTAGCAAACAGCTGATTATGACAGAAACAAAATATCCGATAGCAAAAAGGAAATGTCTGAGAGCCGTGCAAGCAGTCACCGGTGTCAACAAGCCACGCTTAATTAAAGCTCCTGTCCTTGAGCCTCCGGTCGCCGCTCCGCGCCCCGCCTCCGCGTTCTGAGAAGGGGTCCTGGCAGGTGCCACAGGTGCCGTGTTGGGCCTGGCATTAGGCGCGGCCCGCTTATCGCCCCGGCGTTAGACAGAAAGTGCGATAAGGGGGGCGGTGTTTGGGAGACACGCAAACAGCCTGACGGCGTGCGGCGGTGTCGCGCGCCACCGCGCCGACGCCGACGGAAAGCTGCGAATCTGCGCGCCCACAACCACCCCGAGAGGATCGTGCTGGCGCCGACGGCCGCCTGGCCCTCCCCGGGGACGCCGGGGACCCCGGGTGACTGACGGCATTACGGCACGCCGCCGCAACCTGACACTCCCGCACGTCATCCGCGGGGCGCCGGCCGCGGGGCCTGCAGCGTGCAGCCTGCAGCCAGCAGCTGCCGGAGCGGGCCCGCCGCCCGCCGCGGGTGCCTACCCGACAGGCGCCAGCCCCGCGGCCCGGCCGGCACCCGTCGCGATCGCGCCGATAACTCGGACGCACTTTATGGGCGCCGCGGAGAGCTTTTCCTTCTCGCGAGTGGCGCCACCTCGGCGGTCAGCTCCCCGCGCGTCCCGGCCGCCACCGCCAGCCACCGCCAGCCGCAAACGACCGGGGGGCACCGGGCACCGGGCACCGGGCACCGCCAAAGAAAAAAATGAAAAGGAGCGCAGAAAGAGTCGTATGCAGGTAACGGGTCAGGACGGCGGCGGCGGCGGGGGGGTAGGTCGGGCCGGTGCCCGCCTGATGCACTTGACCGTCACCCGAGGCCCCCGCGCCGCCCCGCGCCTCGCCGCCATGCCCCGTGGGAAGCGAACGGAGTGGTCCCGCATTCCCGAACAAGCTCCGAATTGGCAGAGTGACCCCATTCGGGGCCGCGCGGTGGCGAGTGGCAGGTGCGAGTGGCACGTTTTGGGCCGCCGTCCCGTCAGCACTTAGGTTCCCCAGAGAAAGAAAGTGTCAACGGCGAGGCGGGCCAGCAGGGCTGGGCTGGGCAGCCGTGTGAAAGTCTGCTCCGCCGCGCAGGAGCCGTATGGGACCGCGGCCGGTCGGGCGGGCGGGGGCCGCGAGGCTGACGGCGACCCCGCAGCCCGCAGCCCCCACCGGCCGGGGGCGGCCGGCGGAACCACCCCGCCGCTCTGAAGCCCTCCCTGAAGCCGACGGCGGCACGTTGTACGGAGTGGATTTATTATCAGACAGCAGCGTAATGGCATCCGTGGTGTTTCTCGACCACGGCAGAGATGGGTGCGGGGGCGCCGCGATGTGCGTTGCTAGTCAGAGCTCGCCCCTGTAGCGCCCTCCCCCCTCGCGCCCCGAGGCCTCCGTGTCCTGGAACATGAGACGGGCCCGCTGCAGTGCCGGTGCCGAGGGGTGGCCGGGCCGCGGGCCGCGGGGGCAGGCGATGGACCCCGCAGACGGCCGCATGAGGTTCCCATAATCCGGGGAGTGAAAGCTGCGGACCAGCGTGATCCCCGTGTGCGTCACCACGAAGCGGACGATGTCCCCCGGGCGGCGGGCGCCGTCGTACAGCACGGGCTGCTTGCCGCACTGCGGGTACAGGACGAGGGCCGGGTAGCCGCGCACCTCCACGGCGCCGCGCAGGTCGTCCACTTGGTTCCTGACGGCGTTGATCTTGGCCAGCGTCACGAGCGGCTCGCCCGCCAGCCTCGTCGCCACCTGTGGGGTGCATACACACACTCACAGGAAGTTGGTGGAGGTCGCGGCATCGTTCGCATTGACTCCCCGCCGCCTGTACCTGCTCGTAGACGGACTCGTACTCCTCGGAGCTCTCAGCGCCGTGGAACAGGACGAGCGCGTGCACCCGGCCGTCGAACACGACCCGCTCGAAGGTGGACCGCACCAGCACCTTGACGACGCCGTCCCTCCACCGCGGGGGCTCGGCCTCGCCCTCCGCCCACGGCTGCGGACAAGTAGTGCGTCCTGCCCGAGTTCTGCTCCTGAAACCTGCTGCACCCCACCCTGCCGTCCCACCTCCAGGGCGCCGTTGTTGACGTCGTGCAGGAAGGCGCGCAAGACGTCGCCGCCGAGGAGTCCGCAGCCCCCGGTCGCTCTGGATGGCGCGAACCTCTCCCAGGTGACCGTGTTGAGGACGCGCAGGCAGGGCAGGCAGGGCAGGCCGGTCAGGCTCGTGTCCTCGAAGCCGAAGGCGCTGAGCGCGGCCGCGCTGCCGGGCTTGTCGACGTCCACCGTCACGAACGAGTACTGGCGGGGGCGGAGCAACACTTAGCACCGCGCGCCCAGCAGGCCGCCGGCCCCGCCTCCACTCTGTACCCCGCGCCTTACGTTCCGGTGGTCCAGGGCGACGGACCGCAGCGCGTCCATGTGCTGCTGGTAGTGGCCGGCGCGCCCCGAGAGGAAGGCGACCAGGACGGCGACGGGGCCGGCGTGGGCGCCCTGCTCGGCGGCGGCCCTCATCATGTCGCCGAAGTCGTGGCTTGCGTAATCAGCCACTAGGGGCTGCGCGGCCCGGCGGACGGCCCGGCGCAGCGCCGCCTCCGTGGGGGTCAGATGGAGGTCCACGCGGCCGCCGTCGAACTGCAACGTGATCAGGCGTCGGGGCGCCCGGTGTTGCGTAGTAGGGGGGGGGGGGGGCAGAAGGGGTTAAAGCCTCCTAAAGTTGGTTCTCCCTTCGGAGACCAAAAACGTTAGAACGAAAGATGCACCCTTATGGAACAGGAGAATGGATATTTTCGCTGCCAGGGAGCGCCTCCTCGCCTCCCTCCCAAAAGTAACACAGCAATTATTTTTTTAAAGCGATTAAAGGAAACATCAAATACGCAAATAAGCCCCCCCCCCCAAAAAAAAAAAACACACACACACACAGAGGAATGAAAAAATATCTCCCTTGCATTATTGGAATATTAAGGCGCGTCACTGGCGCTGCTGCTCTCGGTGTGCGGAGCTGTGTGCAGGCAGTGCAGGCTCCCGCTCTTACCGCAGTGAACACGGACACGAGGCCGTCCTCGGCGGCGAACGCGTCGAACAGGCGCTCGTCCGAGACGACGGCGAACGGGTAGCTGGCCATGCCTCTGGACACGGACCGCAGCATCGCGGCCGCGGCCGACTCCGGCTCCTGCGCATCGCGAGAGTCGAGTCGAGTCGGGTGCGGGACGGAGCCCTGCTGCGCCTCCGCCCGGAGGGCAGGCAGCCAGCCGCACGCCGCCGGCCGACGGGAGGGGAGGTGGGGGCCGAGCTCGGCGGCGCGGCGGCGCTAGGGAAGCCGCTGGGGCATTGGCACCGAGCACGTTGGGCTGCCTACGCAAGGCCCGCGCGTCTCTCTCTCTCTCTCTCTCTCTCTCTCTCTCTCTCTCTCTCTCTCTCTCTCTCTCTCTCTCTCTCTTAAATTCTTCTCTGTCTCCCCCTATCACTTCACCTTGAAGAAGCCCACGACGGTGACGGTGTCCCCTGCGACGAAGGCCTCCACCGCCCGCCGGCTGTCCAGGACGCTGAGGCCCTTCCCCACCTTCCGCCGCAGCCACTGCAGCAGCAGCGGCACCGTGCGCTCCGCTGCGGACACAGACGCACCGGGCTCCGCAAGCACGTCGTGGCCGTCGCGTCGTCGGCGCCCGCCCGAGCCCCGCGCCAGAACCAACCGTTGAAGTCGTCCGACCCGCCCTCCGCGTACAGGCGGATGGTGGGGTAGCCGCTGATGTTCTCCTGCTGCAGGAAGTCCTCGTGGAGCTCCGCGTCCATCTTGGCCACCGTCAGGTCGAGGTCGGCGCGGCCCCCGAGCGCCGCGGCCAGGGCGTCGAACGTGGCCGCGCTCGCCTTGCACCGCTGGCACCAGTCCGTGTCTGCAACACGTGGGGGGCGGGGGCCCCCTTGACGTGACGCCGACCTCAGCGCCGGGGCGGCGGCGGCGCGGGTGGCGCGAGCTCGCGGCACTCACAGAAGTAGACAAGGACCGGGCGCGACGGCGCCGACGTGACCTGGCGGAAGTTGTGCTCCGTGAGGACGAGCACGGCGTCGCTGCCGTGCGTGCCGGCGGGGGCCGCGGCCAGGATGGCGGCGGCGGCGGCGGCCAGGAGAGCCCGCGCGGCGCCCGTCATGGTGCGCGAGGGGTGGACGTCGTGTGCTGGGTGTCGGGGCCGCGGCAGGACGGTGGTGTCTGGCGATGCCTGTCGCAGGTCCGGAGTTATCGGGCGTTACCCCGTCCCCGAGGCCCGAAGGCCCCCGACGTCCCCGCACCCAGCGAGACGGCGTGCAGCCCTGACGAAGCGGCGGCCCCCACTTGCGAACATGTATTCCATCAATATTCGGCAGGTTCAGCGGATTTGTCTCTCCGGAAAATCTTATCTTTCTCGTCATATAACATCGGCTTGTAAATCTGGGAGAAAACTGTGCGAGGAGCACCAGGACGGACGTAATGTCGCCTCAACCTTCGCTTATCAAAGTGCGGCCCAAAACAGCCGAGTGCAAACCTGGCGGCCGTTGGTGCTGAAAGTCAGTCGAGGGAAAATACAGTTCCCAACCGAGTCGCATGGCCGAAACGCGAGCGTGTGGGCGGGCAATGTCGCCCACTGCGTCCACTTCTGTGTCTACCAAGGAAACTTGGTTCGCTTAGAAATGGGCGCCGACGCGGCGTCAACGGTGCGCTGCTGAACTGATTATACAAAATAATCAACATCAGCCCACCTCCCCGCCTCAGAGCAGCGCCATATCTCATTACGGTGCGATTTGGACGTCGGAGCCGCCCGGAGGTCGTGCTGGCGCCGGACGGAGCACCCCGCGAGAGCGAACGTCCCGCCGCTGACCGGCAGCGCCATCTCTCGGGACTCTGTAGTACTTCCCCCCACCCTCCCTCTCCCTCCCCCCTCAGCCCCTGGGAGGTAGGCGCGGACAGCCCGCCACACAGCCGCGTGTTGGGGTTGCCTGCCTGCCGGGCGGCGCGGCGTTTGCCGCAGGCTCTCGGGCAGCCGCCGCCTGTTCGCGCCGAGCGTTTCCGACGCGCTCTGGCCTGGGCCGAGGGGACCTCAGGCTTTCCGCCGAGGCGGACACGTGGAGTGGATCGCCGGCGGGCGGCGCGTTCGATGCTGGTTCCCAAGTACCAGTTAGTGTACACCCGTCCGTGAGGTGAGGCGCCCCTCGGCCTCAACTCAACACGAAGAGCGAGCGTCGCGCGGATGTCGCGTGTCGAGACGAATGGGTTGCCTACCCCGAACGGCGGAGAGAACGCGGAGCGCGTGGAGGGAGAAAGGCGAAGGTGGAAGGGGAGGGGGCTGGCAGTGGTCGCACCGTCTCCCGGACTGTCTCCCACCAATAAACTCGGGAGCCCGAAGGACTTAGGCGGTTTGAATACTTTCTATTAATTTATTATTTTTTATTTTCTACATTTTTTTTCTATACGCATTTTTATGTACACGACAGGAGGGTAGACTCACAGAGTCTGAACATAGTAAGGGAGGGACCGTATTCAACAGAATAGAGGAGGGTGTTTTTTTTTCGGGGGCGAGGCGGTGTGGTCGTCGGTTTTCACTGCTGGCTGCGACCGGCGCGGGCGATGTACTCCAGGGAGCGGGCGATGGCCTCGGGGATCGGGGGAGGGGTGGGCAGCAGGGCGCCCTGGGGCTGGTAGCCGTTCTCGTCGGCGATGTAGGAGATCTGGACGGGGGTGCCGTCGTTGGCGGTCCACGCGAACTGGCCCTGGACGGACTGGATGGGGCCGTCGCGGCCGGCGGGCTTCTGTTGGCCGACGGCCTGCGCCTGGATGCCGTTGCCGGTCTCGTACCTGCGAAAGTGTTGTAAATCCGTTCGTGAACTGGCAATGATCTCAGAGACCGCTTACATATCCTCCTGGCAATGGTCACGGAAGCAGGGGTGGCTTTTGGAGTGGCTCAGAAATTTGATGGACACATTTGGGAATTTCCAGAAACATGTACGATTTCCTTAACAACTCCAAAAATGCCCGCAGAATTATTTTTTTAATAGAACTTTGCGGCAATTTTCGAGGCACTTGAAACACTGAGCAGGGGTTGATGATGATAATTATAATTATTATTATTATAAGCCAATTACTAGGAGTGCACCACCGGTTAGAGATGATTTCAGAGATGACACTTACGCGTACTGGAAGCTGCCGTCGGGGAGGATGTTGTTGTCCAGCCTGAGGATGGGGATGGGCTGCTGGGCGTACTGCTGGGCGGAGGCGGCTGCCACCAGGAGGGCCACGGCCAACTGCAGGGAGCACACACACACACACACACACACGTGGGTGAAACACACTGTGAAGTCGGCGGGAGGTCCGCGGGGTCAACGCGGCCGGCCGGACACGCTGCTTTAGCTTAGCTTACCGCGATCTTCATCATGTTTGCGGGGTGTTGTGTCTGGGAGGTGAGCACTGTTGCGACTGATGCCGAATCCGCACCCGAATTCGCCTTTTATACGCTAGGCCACCGGCGAGCGGGCCGGCCGGTGCGGCGGCGGTGGTGGCGCTGTCGGCCCTCCCACCCGCTCAATGGGAATCACAAAACAAAAACGGAGACCGCCGCGCGCCGCGCCACGCCGCCGGGCCAGGTGCCTTGCCTCCGGCTGGGCCGGGCAGAGCAGATGAGCGTGTAGGCCGGCGGAGTGCAGCCGCAGAGAATCACCTCGACGATAGGGTCCGGCCGCGGGGCCGCGGGGCCGCGGGGCCGCGGGGACAGCAGCCAAGTCCCTTCGCACAAAGCCGCGCCGTTTGTGCCGCATCCACCGCCTTGTAGCTTGCCGCAGTCCCGCCCTGCGCCGCGCGGCGTCCCCGCACCGCACCACGTGACCAAACGTTTTTACGGCCCGCTCCTATTAATGGCGGGATGTCACCTTTTCGGCACTTTTCGGCACCTTTTCGCGTTTCGGCGGCGGCGGCGCGCAGCGCGGTGCCAAAGGTCAGCCGAAACCCAGCGTCAGTCCCCACAAGATGTGCGGCGCGGAGGCGCGGTGCTGCAAAAAACGGACACAAAGTCGTAACGGGCCGCCGCCGACCACCGGTCGTTCTTCGCGCCATTATTCCAGCAGGCCAGCGGGCCGGGCTGCTCTATGGTCACGTGCCGAACGGTTGCGTCAAAGTTCTGTTGGTATTCTGTCAACCCGCTGCTGATTCAGTGAATAAGGCTGGGTTCAGTGTCGTTTCGGTAGTCGATAGGTAAAGCCCGAAGATGCTCTGCTGAGGGGGTCGGGCTTCGCTCTGCTCGAAAGAAACACTAGACTGTTTATATGTATGAGTTTGTATAGTCCGTTGTCCGAATGCCGCATTTATCTTCAGGTCCGGCGTGGCGTTTGAATCCTTTGGATTTTCGTACTGATTTTTGACATCAAAATGGTCCCGCACGGCAAAATGATCCATTTGAAAGCCGCGAAAGCCCTAAAGGTCCCAACTAAAGTTTTTCTATACAAGGTCAATTCGGATACAAGGTCAAGTAGGATCCGTAGGGGATCTCAAATTTAAAGAAAAATCGTCGTATCTCTCCGACCAAAATTTCGGACTTGAGTCAACACGCCAAAAGGTTCATTTTCGCCACGCGGAACATTTTTTTATTTCGAAAATTCGTAAAATAAGAAGGTGTCTACCCTTACGGCCGTGCCAACACGCGAAGGCCATGTATCGCCGGCGATCCAGCCCCGTCCCCTTGCGCGGCCCAAAAGTGTGCACATGATGTGGGTCCCTGCCGGGATGAGCTGCCCTGCTCTGCCAGCTCTGCCTGCCCGGCCCTGCCCCCCACCCGCGGCGGCCGCCGGTGCCACCGGCCGCGTCTCCAGTGTCGCCTGCCCGCATGGCCGGCAGCAGCCCCGCACATTGTAGTATGCATATTCTCCGACTTATTTTGTGTTTCTTTCCTTTTTTGCCGGAGGATACGCCGCCGCCGCCGCCGTGCGGTGGAAGTGGAGGGAGACAATGTCCTGCAAGGGACGGGAAGGAGAGGCGGCGGCGCGGCCCGCGCGCACCTCAGCGCAGCTCGAGGAGGGTGTGGCTGTGGAGAGGTGAGGCAGCGCTGCGTGCCGCCGCACAGTGTGCGGTCCGAAACACAGCCAGAGCCGACTCGTCAGACGGGAATCGTCCTCTTTCGGCCTTGTTCAAATAACAAGTGTGACAACGCGATGCGGCGTGTGGGCCACAGCCTGGCCCACAGTCTGGCCAGTCTGGTCACAGTCTGGTCACAATCTGGTCACAGTCTGGTCACAATCTGGTCACAGTCTGGTCACAGTCTGGTCACAGTCTGGTCACTGTCTGGTCACTGTCTGGTCACTGTCTGGTCACAGTCTGGTCACAGTCTGGTGTCGACTTTTGTTTACTCGCCCCCCCCCCCCCAGGTGACGACGCTCGAACATTTCCGCACCGCGGCGGTGGCGGCGGATCCCCCTCCCCCAAAAAAAGAGGATAATATGAGTAATGAGTAATAAGTTGTGCTCCGGAACCGTTCCTACCGATACGTGCGGGTTTCGGAGACGCGGGCGATGAGTTAGCACTGCCGAATGCTAACGATGAGCTGCCAAGAAAATGCCAAAGAGGGACAGCGGATTATAGGCTCATCTTGCGTCACCTCCTTAGGGGGGGGGGGGGGGCAGCGGGTCCTTGCGATTTACGCATTTCCCGTCAGCGCTCCGCCTTGTACGATCTGAGTGCCCAAGCAGTGATCGCTGTTAGGCGCGAAAGTGCGAGTGACATCGAGAACAAATTACAACTTTGCTCAACATTTTAGGTGTTCGTCATATTGAATTGACTTTTTTGACAGTGAAAGGTGTGGTGGCCCGCACGGGACGGGCCTGCTGGTGGTCTGGACGAACGTGTTCCCCGATCGACACAGCAGCGCGGGACCAAACTCGCCTTCAAAACTCCCGCGCGTCCGCGCAGGGAGATTGACAGCCGACGTCCCCGGGTCGTGTCGTCGCGTCCCGTGGCTTATGGCGGCGGCGCTGCACGGGTCCCGGCGGGTCGCTAGAGGCCGGCGTCAGCGGCGGCCGCACTGCATCACACCTGCTGCAGGACGCGCGAGGTGGCCGCGGACGCCGACCTTGTGCTCGATCGTCTCCCAATGGGAGCCCCGCAGCCCCGCTCATAGCGACCGGCCCCGGGCCCCGCGGATCGGGCGGGACGCTCGACCCGGCCGCTTCAAAGTCGCCCTGTACTAGACACCCGCAAGAAGCCAAAAAATAAGGAAAGTTTTTTAAAACCCCGATTTTATTTGTTTAAAAATTCTGACTGGGGGGGGGGGGGTCCACCTTCCGCGTGCTTTATGGCGTGGCCGGGCAGGCGACACGACCCAAACGCGGAAGACCACGGGGACCCCGAGCGGCGGCGTCCATCCGGGAGCATGTCCTGCTGGTCCTGCCGGCGGCCCGGGGCTCGGAGCCGCCGGACCCAGTAAATCATAACGACCGGACCAACTTCAAGGGTTTCTCGCAGAACGCTCCACCCGCAGAGAGAACGCACACTTCTTGAAACAAAGAAAATGCGGTGTTGTTGTTGTTTTTTTTATTTCCTAAGTCGATTCTACGACGACGTCGACCATAGGCTGTAATTGTCTCGTTAGCGTCGCGCTTCTATGTTTCGTTTTATTTCTCTTCTTTTTTTTTCTTCCTTTTCGCTTCCTCCCGCACGGCTGCCAACGAACTGTCTCGCGCAGTGGCCGCCGCCGCCGCGGAGTTATTGGCATCTGGAGCGTGGGGGGAGTGTGTCACGCAGGTTCATCGGCACGGCGTCAAGTGGCCCGCGCCGCCTCCACCGCCGCCGGACGCGCTCTGATAAAGTGACGGCACCACAACAAACAGGTGTGCTGCTGTACAGTGTCGCTCTATGAGAAATGTGTGGGGAGGCGACGCGCGCCGGGCCGCCGTATCGTCGTGGTGTGAAGTTTAACTGTCGCCATATAACACTGAATAGATTATGTCGCGCCGGGTGAGTGCGGGTCACGACCCTGGAGGTACGGGAAGAGCGTCGTGAGCACTTTAGAGATTTCCGTAAAATCGATCTCATATGCAAACTAAAACGAGAACACACAAGCACACGCACACACACACACACACAAAAAAAGAATGCAGCACAAGTTTTTTTATTGTCACGATGACGCGCTGGTCGTGTAGTACGCAGAAACCAGATTATTTCGCCGGCCGCGTTTCCACGCCCGGCGTAACACAAATCGGGCCGGGTCGGTGTTGTCGTCGTGGCGGGCGCCTCTGTGTGCGGCTCCCCCGCGGCCGGCCACACACGGTGACAACGATCGCCCCCCGAGGCCGAGAGGTGACGCGTAGGGGGACGTGACGGGCGGGCCGCCACGCCGCCACCACCGCCGCCGGCCCGGCAGCCGATTGCAACGGGCACCCCACCGCCGCCACTCCCGGCTCCCACGGCCCCGCGGAGCCAGCAGCGCGGCAGCGCCCGGGGCTGCGGAGTCGGGCCGACAGCGCCACCACCTGCCGGGCGCCTGCGGAGTCGGCGGTAGGCAGACCCGCACAGCGCGCCAGCGCGGCGGAACGGACTACCTGCCGGGCGCCTGTGAGGTCGGCGGTAGGCAGACCCGCACAGCGCGCCGGCGCGGCGGAACGGACTACGTGCCGGGCGCCTGCGGAGTCGGGGGTAGGCAGACCCGCACAGCGCGCCAGCGCGGCGGAACGGACTACCTGCCGGGCGGCCGCCGGCACGTCTGCTGGGCGGGCTCTCTCGGCTGCGCCTGCGAGCTGGCCACCCATTCAACGTCCAGGTGTGCAATGGAGCGGAATCAGAAGGAGGCTTCGCTCTTGAGTCAGAAAACGCTCACCAGGACGGAACACGCCCCCGGGATGTGCCTATGTTTCGCACTGCACTTGGCCAGGGCTGGGTGGGCCGCGGGTACGAGTCATGTACTTTTGGCGCGTGCACGCCCCGAGCTCAACGGATCTCCTCCCCGACGAGGCGTGGCCTGCGGGACATCCTTACAGTCGTTATTTTTAATATTTTTAGTGTTTGGAAGCCAGAGCCGTCTGGGCGTCAATAGGACGAGGCAAGCAATGGGAAAGCAAACGCAGGGTGCTAGAATAGGAATACTTTATTGTCGGAGCATAATATCACAGCCGGGTGCGTACGGACTACAGCGTACGGCGTGGTGTTGGGGGGACTGTCAGGGGCAGGGGCGGCCGGGAGCCGAGCTAGAAGCGGCGGCCCGCCTGCTGGAAACCGGAGAAGGCCTGGAACTGCTGGGGCTGCTGGAACGAGGAGAAGGTCTGGGTGCGCGTGAAGGTGGAGGCGGGGGCGGCGAAGGCGGCGCGCTGCTGGTAGCTCTGCTGGAAGCCGGACTCGGACTGGGGGCTGCGGGCGTTCAGCTCGAGGGACTTCTGGATGGCCTCGGGGATGGGGTGGGGCTGGGGCAGGTGGGCGCCGGACGCGCGGTAGCCGTTCTCGTCGGCGACGTACGAGACGGTGTACACCTGGCCGTCGGGGCCGGTGTACGAGTACTGGCCGGTGACGGCGGTGGCGGGGCCCTCGGCGTCCCGGGCGTTGGAGTTGACGAGCGTGCCGCGGGCCTCGGAGCTGATGCCGTCCTCGGTCTGGTAGGCGTACTGGAACTGGCCGTCGGGGCCCACGTCGCTGCTCAGCTTGAGGATGTTGGCGTACCGCTGCTGGCCGGACACCACCGCCAGGCAGCACAGCGCGACCATCACCTGCGGACACGGGGGAAGTGGGGGCTTGGCCTGGGGGTAACAGCTCGGGTAACTCAGAGGACGCGGTCAGGGTAATATGGAGGAGATCCGGGGTAAGCAGCGGGGTCGGCTATTCGAGGTCGCCATAGGGAAATTCGAGGTAATCCGAGACGTTTCGGGGGGCAATCCTGGGGCGGACTGGGATGGTTTGACACGATTTCGTTGAGCGGCCGCCCGCCCACTCACCTTCGCGTTCATGGTGGCTGTGTTGGAGCGAGGGGGTCTACCGTGCTGGAGTGGCGGATGAAGTGTGCCTTCTCGGTCGGGACATCTTCTTTATATATGCGGGCAGGAGGCGGGCCGGCGGCCGGCGGTACAGTTCTCATTTCTGACAGGGGCGGCCGGGAGGAGGGGGCGCCGCCGCCAAAGTCGGAGGGGTCATGGGGACTTGGGGGCTCGACTCTTCCCGGAGTGGGGAGGCGACGGTGATCTTCTTCTCTGCCGACACGATTGCTGTCACCAACGCCTTCAGGGGCGGGCGGCGACAGGGAGGCCACCGTGCGGTGCCGCTAAAAGGAATCAATGTTTTGAAGTTCAGACATTACATCCGAGGGGCTTGGACAAACAAATCGCAAATCCATTTTTCACGCAAGCATATTTTTTGAGCAAAGTGTAACCGAAATAATTTCACCCTTACAACTTTGTGCTTGCAATTTCCTCTCGCAAAACTTGATATGTTTACATGTCCTCTAAAATTTGGTTTCTCTAAAAAAAAAGTTTTGTGTATTAGGCCCCTTATTTCACTTAACAGCACACAGAACAAAACTCGATTTCTTTAGGAGAAACATAAAAAATTACATGTTTTTTTTAAACTTGTAACAAAAATGACTCATTTCCCGGCCTAAATTGTAAAAAAACAACAATAAAGCATGCAAAAACCTTTTAACAACTATCTCTCTCTCTCATTCCCCCTCTCCTCTCGAAGCAAGGTGGAGAAGTGCATGGAACCGCCAGTAGGAATCGAACCCACCGTACAGCTTGTAGTCGGATAGACTGAAGCCACGCGCACCAGCGACAGTTTGCTCCGTGCACCACCCCTTCTAGCCTCAAGTTTCCCGAAACAATATTTTTTAAAAATTTTGATGGTACACAATCGCTTTATGATTGTGCCGATTGTACAGTATTCATCAACCTGAGCCCCGCTCGGGGCTTGGGATTGGGCTAGCACGCACGGGCCGACGCCGTGCCAATAAATTTAAAAATAGCGGCCCGTTCGAGTTGCCGCCGCCGCCGTTCCCTTTTTATTTCTTCATGACGCTGGGCGGCGTGACCCGGCGCTCTTCTTCATTTTGCGCGTGTTCCCGGGTGTCCAGTGGTGACCCGCTATGACCGCTGCGCCGGTCGGTCGCTCGGTCCGGGTCGGAGGGCAGATCGCCTTGGCATCTCCCGGACCAGGCCTGCTGGGCAGCGCCTTACCTCGGCACCGCCGCGCCGTGTTGCACTCGGGAGGACCGAGGACCTCGAGTCCGGCCGCCCCGCAGCCCCGAAATCCCTGACACGACACTGTCTAGAAAACTGTCCAGAAACAGAGAGGTGGGACCCGGAGGATGAGGGGGCCGCGGGCGGCACCGCGGCCCTTGGCGCCGCCGCTCGCCAGCGCATCACGCGGGTGCAAACAACCAGTTTAGCTCGATGGGCCCCCGGGGCCGGGGCTGCCGCCGGCCCGATGGCCCGATCCGGGCACTTCGTCAGCTCGGAGATGTCAGCTCTCATGTACACAGGGCGCCCGGCCCGCGAGAAGGTCCATACACGCCGCGGCCGCGGCCGGGTCCCTCAAGGTTTACGAGGAGGGATAGCGATGGAGGTGGGCTGCTTCTGCGTGCGTGTCCTTCACACCGGCTGGACATCGGTGCAATTGTTTCGGGCGGGCGAACGGCGGGGGGCGTTAAGGGCCCAGGACGTGGAACTTGGCACGGCCGGCAGTCGACTGCCAGGGCTGCCGCCGCTGCTGCAGCGGCGGCGGCGGCGGCTGCATCGCTGCCGGAATCGGAGGAGGGATAGGCAGGATAGGTGGAGGAGGAGCGGCGGGGAGAGGAAGCCGGCGAGACAATCGGCTGTGATAGTGGCGGCGGTGGCGGGGGGGGGGGGGGGGGGGCGGATCCTCAGTTGGGCATAAAAGCCAGGACAGGCCAGTGTCCGGCACAGTCAGGTCAGGCACGCCCCGACAGCCACATCACCTCCACCTCCTCCACCCCAGCCAACATGAACTCCGTGGTGAGCCCGGCGTCCGTTGAAGTCCGCAGTTTCGGTTGGTCGCGTTCGGCGAACGTTTACAACAGCCCCGGTCGTGTTTCCCCCGTGTCCGCAGGTGATGGTCGCGCTGTGCTGCCTGGCGGTGGCGTCCGGCCAGCAGCGGTACGCCAACATCCTCAAGCTGAGCAGCGACGTGGGCCCCGACGGCCAGTTCCAGTACGCCTACCAGACCGAGGACGGCATCAGCTCCGAGGCCCGCGGCACGCTCGTCAACTCCAACGCCCGGGACGCCGAGGGCCCCGCCACCGCCGTCACCGGCCAGTACTCGTACACCGGCCCCGACGGCCAGGTGTACACCGTCTCGTACGTCGCCGACGAGAACGGCTACCGCGCGTCCGGCGCCCACCTGCCCCAGCCCCACCCCATCCCCGAGGCCATCCAGAAGTCCCTCGAGCTGAACGCCCGCAGCCCCCAGTCCGAGTCCGGCTTCCAGCAGAGCTACCAGCAGCGCGCCGCCTTCGCCGCCCCCGCCTCCACCTTCACGCGCACCCAGACCTTCTCCTCGTTCCAGCAGCCCCAGCAGTTCCAGGCCTTCTCCGGTTTCCAGCAGGCGGGCCGCCGCTTCTAGCTCGGCTCCCGGCCGCCCCTGCCCCTGACAGTCCCCCCAACACCACGCCGTACGCTGTAGTCCGTACGCACCCGGCTGTGATATTATGCTCCGACAATAAAGTATTCCTATTCTAGCACCCTGCGTTTGCTTTCCCATTGCTGGCCCCACCGCCTTGCCCCCGCCCACTGCCCATTATACGTTGTCCCCGAGTCCAAGACCATCACCACGTCCCATCCCAGCCCGATATGATGGATGCTCCAGTCCGTCCGCTGCACTTATTCGAAGAAACCCGTTTGCCCCCGCACGCCGATGAAAGGTCAGCCCCTGTTGTATCGGTCTCACGCTCCTTCTTTTTTTTTTATTTAGGTGCACAAACGTGAAAAAAAAGAGAAGTATTACAGCCACCGGGGTCGGTCCGGCCGAGAGGAGAGGAAGGGGAAAATGGTTCCTCTCGGCTCGTCGTTACACGGCCGTCATTTGCCATTGTGCCCTGCACCTGCACACCCGGGAGTCTGTGTAGCTAAGTCGTGCGCGTGCGTGCGCGCATGCATCGGGAACTAAGATGAAGCCAAATTAGCGGGCGTTTTAAAAATATATCAAACGTCATAAATGCCAGGATGCTGCTACAGGACTTCAGAAATCTCACTCGTCTGACTAGGAATTTTTCCCTCCGATTAGTTAGTTAGACAGAGACAATTACGTCCCCCGCTAAGTACCGATTGGAACTGTCCACGCTCAGGGCAACCAGCCGGCCCTTCACGATCGGACATGGCCCCCGGCAGGGAGGTGGAGAACATCCCACCACGCCATCCATGGGGTCGGGAAGATTTCGATCCCTGGCACAACCCCTTGCGTCCCCTCAGAGGACTGCGATACCGCCCAGACATATCATGGTCCGGTCAGACGATATCAGCCGCGGGCAAAGCGCGCCGCAGTTGCACGGTCACGCCATCTGGCGGGGCCGGGTCGAACTAACCATGAGGTTTGGTGTCGAGGTAGTCATCTGAGACCGACAGAAACGCGCCGCGCGAGAAACGGGCCGACAGATGCACAGTGGCGCCCTCTGGTGGCGGCCACCTGTAACTGAGTTGTACCGCTGGCCGCCACCAGTGGGCGCCACCGTGCAACTGGCAGCCGACTTCTCGCGCGGCGCGTTTCTGTTGGTCTTACACGACTACCTCGACACCAAACTTCATGGATGTTGTGCCCCGGCGCCGCGAGATGGCGCCACGGTGCAAAGTGCTGCGTGCTTTGCCCGCGGCTGATATCGTCTGACCGGACCATGATATGTCTGGGCGGTTTCGTGGTCTTCTGAGGGGACGTGGGGGGTTGTGCCAGGGAATGAAGTCTTCCCGACCCCACGGACGGTGTGGTGGGATGTTCTCCACCTACTTGCCGGGGGCTATGTTCGAATCCTGGAGAATCTCGGTGCTGATTCACGCGCACGCTTAACTACGCAGACTCAAGGGAATGCCATCGGTCGTCGGTCTCAAGGTCTTGCTGTACGACCTGCTCGCCTATCTCGCCTAAAGTACGATTTTATTTTGAGAGTGCTGATTGGATGGAACAGTCGAAGCAGTGGAGCAATTGTTTCTGCTCTACCTCCCTGATGGCCTAACAGTGGAACTGAAGTGAAGTATGCCAAGGAAGGACGGGTTAAAGGAAATGCCAAGGAGCTTTTGTAATTAAGGAAAATTTAATTAATACAGATTAAATCAATATTGAACGGTATAATATGTACATTGAAGTATAAAACAATAACATACACAGCAGTCGAGTAGTACATCTTACACGCTACAACAATGATTAGATTTGTTTGTGTGACATGACTCAACCTATATATAATTTGCATGAACTGACTTGGCAGACAAACAAATATAATATTCCATGGCTACTGTTCATTTACAAAATAATACATCAAATGGGTTCAAATCGGAAGGAAAGAACTGGTAAGTATATTGGCATTAATCATTTTAATTTAACATATCTCTTATAAAATGTGAAAGAGGTACGCAAAATTATTGAACAAAACCATAAAACCACGAGTGAAGATCAACATGACCCTAAATGGAGTGGATTTCTTTACATACATATTTTATTAGGTAAAAAGTCACTTGTAGTATCAGGAGTGGTTTACAACATGCAAGGCAAGCTTTGGTCTTAATAAAAGCCTCCTTAAGTCTGCAGATAGAACACAAAAACATTGACAATAGAAAAAAAAACACCACTTTGAATATGTTAGGTGACAATAAAATGAACCCAAAGAAGACAGATCTAGAAAGAGCGAATGGAAGTGACACTAGAGCAAATGAACACAATACCTACTTTACAGTCTTAGTTAAATGAATGGTCAGGTAGAATATTTAACATTGAGCATAAAAATATTCACAAAAGACATTTTACATCTCAAGAGCCACAAGAAAACTTGTGCATCAATCACACAAAAATTTGATACTCTTTTTTACAGTGACGTCAAAGTCATTAAGCATACCACACAGGGAAAAGGGGAGTACCATATTGTTCAGTAGGTAGCTCATAATGAATGACACTGCTTATCTTTTAATTACATTCCGAATTCACATTACCTAGGATATCTACTTATTACATAACACAGAAACATTATCAGAATTTTCAAAATCACTTTTTATTCAATAGTTTGATTAAAAAGTGCGAATCACTGTGGCATCTGGTTGTCTTCGAGTGAATTTGTTAGGCTTTGGACCATGTTTGCGCTAGAGGTTGAGGGTATAAAAGAACATGAAGGTGCACTGTTTGGAGAAGGAAGGGCATTGGAGAACAAGGTAACATTATGGAATGTGCTGCTGCTGCTGCTGCTGCTGTTAGCACATCGGTTCTCATGAGAATTATCCAGACTGAGGCCAGACAAGCTATCCAGTAAGTCCCTAACTTGTGTCTCGACCTGCTCTTTTGTTTCGCTTAAGGTAAGGCGTGATGAAAAGGCACTCAAAAGTTCTGCTTCAGCTTCTTGTCCCCTCTTCTTGAGGAAAAACCTCATCATTTCTACTATCTGGAAACAGATCGAAATACACATTCAACTCATTGTTGTTCCATTTTAGTTACAGCACATACAAAGCAGAACTGACCTGTAGGGCCTGATTTGTTACATAAGAATTGTCATGGACAGGTATCTCATGAACTGTTTCTAAGCTGCTTTTAAGAGGTAAACTGACCTGAGAGGCCTGGTTTCTAACATAATTATTGACAACGCCATCAGAGCCCATATGTTTGCAGAGAAGCTTTAACTTTGACTGTGCCAATTGAAGAGGGCTCCGTCCATGCAAGTCACTGGAACATACATCTGTACCTGCAGGCAAAATTTGAAATTGGTATTTGCACAATAAAAAACAAGGAGGGCACATAAAATAAAAATCCAAAACTTTTAAAAAATTGATTTCTGAGTCAGAACTACAAATTTTTAACAAAAGCTTACCTGCTTTCAGCAATAATGTTACAACAACTATGTTATTTGTGCAAGCTGCTAGGTGTAAAGGGGTGTTGCCTAATCGGTCACGTTGATTAGGATTTGCACCATTCTCTAAAAGTAACCTGAAATGAATAAACAAAATTAGAACACAAAAAAATTGGCAAGTGATGAACAGCCCAATGATATCCTTACCTAACTATGTCAGAATAACCACTACAAGAAGCAAGATGAAGTGGTGATCTACCCACAGAGTCAACACAATTAGGGTCAACACCAGCAAATAAATAACTTTGAACCAATTCAATATTGTTTGTGGAAACAGCAACACGTAATTTACGCTCAGCTACAAGGAATAATATAAATTTAAACAGGGGACAGGAAAGAAGAGGTTTCATTTCTCATTCTTAAAAAAGAAATAAAATCACCATACCTGAGCAATCAGTGTCCAGCCATCCTCTGTACCTGCACATCTTTGCCAAATCCGACTTATATCTAAGACGCCTCCTAAGTATTGGTAAATTGCTCCTACCTTTCCCATAAGGAACAAGCATAGACCCCCTGTCTGAAAAAAAAACATAGCACAAAAAATTGTAAAACCTTTCTTCAAAATATAAAGGGGGGGAAAATGATTATGTATGACATAGCTTACTCCCTACTGATGGAAAATCATAATTTTCACCAAACCCAAGAGGCAGACTAGCACGTGGTAGTTTAAAGGGAGGAAGTCCAGATTCAAAAATGCAGCTAGCCTGTAAGGAGAGGGCACATAACACAGGTTAAAATTACCAAAGACAACTTTTGACTTAATGGTTTTAAGTAGTGGTATTACACATATAGAAAAGCAAAGTGTGTGAGGTTCCATACCATTCTCATTGGACTTTTAACAGGGCTTTCTGGCAGCAGAGGAAAAACATTAGGAAGACTGACAGTTGAAATCTGTTCAATTGGGACGTCATTTTTGACATCCAATGGTCCATCATTACTTTCATTCCCTGTTTCAACTCCGGAGTCAACAGAGGCCATGACACAAATATAACAAAGAATGTCAAAAATTTGCACCTGTAAAGGAAGTCACTGTTCAGTAAATTTAACAAAAAAAATACTGCTGAAATCCATGGATCAGAACTAGTTTTATTCGGATTATTTTGATAAGTCCAGGCAAATTTTCCACATTAAGACTTGTTTTGCTTAGAAACCTAGTCGTTTGGAGCTAGATCGGGCTAAAATTGTGAATGGAGTAATAGTGGAAACAAGTACTGCACTAAGCCAGCTACCTCCGATCGTACGGACAAGTTGCCGTGTTTTTCTGGTCGGCGCCATACTCTTTTTTAGAGAGCAACACAAAACTGCTAAGCAAAACTTACGCAATACCCAACCAGTGATTAGGAGTTATGTTGAGAAAACACAATCCCAACGATTCATAACAATGACGTAAATTATCGCGAGGATAAATACTGTTTCAGAAAATAGGTTACAGCTGATTTGGTCGCGGAACCAGCAGAAACAAGAAGTTGTTATTGTAATTGGAGATCGCTTACCCTGCGCGAGACTAGAAGAAGCTAATTTTTGACTTTGTACCAGCCTTGTATCTCCCCCCTCCCCCCCCCCCCCCAAAAAAAAAAAGTTGAAATCGACTGTGGTGGTAGTTTAAAAATTAAAATGGTCAGGTCTTAAACGCGTCACACGTTCGCCAGAGACCCTCTCTAGAGCCCCGTGCGGCGCCGGAGGGGGTCGGGAACCCCTCATCGAAAGGGGCGGGTTTGACGGTAAAATCTAATCTTTCGTGTGGAGTGCGGCCAAAACGGTCATTGACGGTCCTCCTTCAATTTAAGAACTGGGAAGTGAGAGCAACAACCCTCTTTCATACTGGGTTCAAAATAAAGAAAGGAAGACAAAGTATCTTTTCTTATTGAAACATTTATTTACCACAGGTGTCTGAAGACCCTGGGCTTCCATTTAGCAGTATTGAACATAATTGCTCATTAAAATAATTGACAGCATATAAAACCAGGAATACAAATAGCATAACAATGATTGATTAGAAAGAAAAAAAAGATAAACACACTGCCTGTGTAGGATACAGTCAAGGAGTCAAAATTAGAAGAAAAAAAAAGGGGGGGGGGAAGGTGGTAATAAACATATGCCAATAACAAATATATTTCTTGGTGATGTAAAAGGTACAGAAAATATAACAAAAATTTAAAAAAAAAACAAATTGTACATTTGATAATGAAACACCGAATGAGAAACAACAAACAAGCGTCTTAAAGGAATACAAGATTTACCCACCAACCATATGTTTGAGAATAAAACTCACATTCAAAAACACTTCAGGATACGTGATAATGTCAATCACATTATAAATGTACAGTAATAAATCTAGATACAAATTCTGCTGACAAATCAGAACCATGAGCAATTTTACAGAGCTTGAGAGATTAACTTGCTATGTCATACTTGAGTATTATAACATAAGCAAACAGGATTAAACTCTCAAAAGTTGGAATAAAAGCACAGTACAAGAATTAGTCAACAAGGATGCAATATGACTAGGAAACCATCCCATAACTTGATGTATGGAATATTGATGATTAGGGCTGACATTAAGACATAGCAAGAAAATCTATCAATAATATGTAGCACAACCTGGAATGACATGTGAGGGATGGCGAAACCAAAGAAGGCTGGGCTTAAGCATTCAGCTTGTGGTATACATCTAATTTTGATCCTTAACATTTATCAGATCAATAAAATCTCACAATCAAAAGAAGACAGAAAGCTAACATTATGAGCACCACTTGGTCACATACACAGAAAACAACACTTACAATGAACAGATTATTTACACAATTTGTACTAAGGCTGTCTTTTTTTGTTTATTTACATATTGTATGACAGGGCACAGAACTATTTACAAAACCCAGCATCCCACAACCATAAACATGAGTGTCTTGAAAAGCTAGAAAAGCATAGGCTCTCCCATTCGAGCCTTCTATAGGAGGCTAAAGAACAGCCTTAGCTTAGCTCAGTTCAATCATCAACAGCAAAAGACATAAAAGACACTTCTTACTGAGGTTGAACTGGCTCAGTAAGAAATGTTCATTATCACCACTGGTAAGATAAATATAAGTACGCACATACATGAATACACATACCGCTGCCAAAAACGTGATATGAAATTATTCAGCAAATGGCAACATAATTGTTTTAAAAATA